>JAOYSI010043219.1:0-50062 GCA_025775065.1 Hiodon alosoides | reverse complement strand
CACAGAAACAAAATTAACCTGCAGGAAAGGCAGAATAACACGTACGACAGATTCAGCATTGTGCCCATGCTGAATTTGAAGAAGATTGTTTGTTTTGTTTTTTCCAGGAGAAAGGAAAAAGGGTAGGCGAGCAGTAGTGAGCACTGCAGTAGGCCTACAAAAGACCAAATGTTGGGCAGAAAAAGCCTATGTCAGTAAACCACACTGTTTCAAAAATGATCTGTTTCTAGGAGGATAAGCGCATTAGATATTTAAAAGCAAACAATGCACTGGGTTTACGCATCCTTGTAAAACTCCCTTTTTTTTAAATACGGAGTGGAGTGGAAAAATAAGGAATTTAGAAGCATAGTGATAAGTCAACTCTATCCTGGAAAACGTAAATATAGCCGTTTGTACTGTAGGCACAAGGGTGCTCATACACCCATCTATAACGTGGTGAGGAGTAAAGAGCTAGTTGTTAAGAGTTCTGTTTCCTTCTTTCTTATGTCAGCCGTTAATCCTCTGTCCATGGTGCTTGGCTGAGCCAAGCTTTTGTTTTGTTAAGCGTGCAACGCAAATGCCACCGGGCTGGGGTCAGAGACATGGGACTGGTGAAACGGTGAATGCTGATCTCATCCATCACAGGTATCTCATCCATCAGAGGTGGTCCTCTAGCTCCACCTGAAGGTGCCGGTGCTTTGGGAGAAGATCTGGACAATCAACAAGGGATAATACTTCCTACCTACATTCCACGGCCTTTCTTCCTGCTTCTATCACAGTGGTTCAAAACCAAGAGTGCAGTACTATAACGTTTCATTACCAAATTATCTTGAAATCAACTGCAAAAGGATTTTGGATAATACAATGGTCATTCTCGGGGATGAGGTGAAACTTTGGCAACACTCTTCTTGGAAATTTTAATTTAAAGCATTTGTCTGTTGTTCAGGACATTACTGTTTCATCTCATAGACTGCGTCTCAAATATTATTAAACTACTATTAGAACTGGAAATAAGAGTATAAAGACTGAAATGTCCACACCGCAGTCTATGCCAAGTCATCATTCTTAACCAAACCCTGTGTGTTTCTTATTAACATGAAACAGTCATGGTATCCAATGGTTTCAGAGTGAAATAATAAAAAAATATAAACTAAACACATCATTACCCAAGGCGATAAAATCAATTAAACTCCAAAGCACGTGAACCGAGATGACTTTGTATGAGATTGTAGAGTGGCTACTGTACTTGGAGCTTCATAAAAGTCTCCCAGTTGGTAAACTACGACAGCAGTTTGCCTTCAGGGTCTGCTTTGGAATGATTTGTGTTCGGTCCCCCAGTCCTCATGGGGTTTGCAGGGTTCTGTGGACACTGGAGTTAGTTCCAAAACAAAGGTTTTTATTTCATGCTGAGAGGCAACTCAAAACAAACAGGAGTGGGGCGTTCTATGAGCCTCAAGGTCACCGGAGAGAAACTGTCATCTAGGTTTTTCCTCACCTCTGAAGTACCTTTCATCTCTACGGTTACTCTGAGCGATGGCAGCAATATCCATGACCTTTGACCTCAACATTTTTTATCCTCTCTAAATGAAAATCTATTTGATAAATGCATCTAATTAAAAAAAGATGTTTTGGTAAAGTACAAAGCAAATGGTGTTTTCCACTCATACTGAAATGATAACATAAAAAATGTAAAAAAAACTTTCTATTTATCTTTCTATAGTCCCGCCTCCGAGTGACATAGATATTGCATTTCTAACTATATGTGACTATAAAATCACAATTCTATAACAGGAACAGAAAAATTTAAAAATACACTGATGCATAGTTGATAATGCTTATCAAATTAGTATTTTTGAAAGGTATATGAACTACCTTGCATTTCTTTTTTTGGTTATAATAAAAATAAAATAAAATGTTATTTCTTAATTTATGGGGACACGTTAAGAGCTCAATTTAAGAGCCAGTTTTTTTCTCAAGAGATATTAACCCAACAGATAGGAAACGTAACCCAGTTAGAAACCATGTCAATCATGAGCTAAATGTCAGGAAGACATGGTAAGGTGACAGCTTCGACATCTGACTTACTGGCAAAATTTCTGTCTTTATGTACATGTTAACGAGCCGGGAACTATGAGCAGCGTTGCTTAAATAATATGAATTTTAACTCTAATAATCTCACAACAGTAGCAGTAACATGAGCGTTTATCTATTGGTTAAACTTTTTAACCAATAGAAATCAATCAAGGAACTAAATAAATTCTAAGGTTATGAGAATAAAAAAACATACAAAAACAGCCCTGAGAGGAAGACTTAAAACAAGATGATAACTATATTTTCCTCGAACATTTTGGCTTATTGAAGTTTTTTTAATATGACAAATGTCTTCCTGTGTTCCCAATTTGTTTAACATCTGACGTGACGCGTTGGCAAGCTTTTCCAGCCAGTGGTGGAGCAGGTCTGTGTGTGCGACCAGGGCCAGAGCAGGGCCAGCAGGCAGTGTGGTGTAGCCATGGAATGTCCGGGGGTTTTGTACCAGACTTTCTCAAAGACACGACTGGAACAGTCGTGCTACTGCGGTCACCCTCAGGAAGGGCTAGGTGAATTATCCACACTAATCCAGAAAAACTATCTAGCGCTGAGTTGTTGCCTTTTGGTCCAAAGAAATGGAAACACAATGACACACAAACAGCAAATTATAACTGACAAAAAGAGGACAACTACACAGACAGACTTTTCGATGGATAATTTAAATGATGCAGGTAGATATATTGTACATAGCAACAACAACTTTTTCCATGTCTGACACACGAGACATAATAATCAATCACCCAATCACACTCAATCTAATCTCCTAAGAAAAATAGAACTGAGATTAGATGTTTGGCTCGGATCTCGATCTGTTTAAAGCACCAGAGATGCAGTTAACCAGTATGCCGACCAACCCTTCTCTCTGTGAGAACTGTAAGCTGCTCCCTTACCTCGTGAGGAGAAGAAGTGCTTGCTCGGTGTGGTGAACCCGCGGGTGCCCTGGCTGTTGACCGCGCTCACCCTGAACTGGTACCATCTGTGGGGCCGCACATCCTTCAGCACGGCTCGGTCCTCCATGGTCTGCAAGGTGAGGGAGGAGAATGATTAAGACAAATCAGCGAGGAAACATTCCTAGATTTTTCTGATAAGAGACCAACACATCGGACTGAAAAAGGATATCCCTGTAGGACTGATTAAAGGCGTCTAGGGAATGCTATCAATTGTCCGTTCTTATCCATCAGAGAATCCGTTAAGCACACCTCTTCTTTTTAGCATACTTTATTGACTACAAGCCACATAAAAGCCTAATTGCATCCTATTTCTTTTTAAAATCCTTTAAACTGTTGTTTCGCACTCAATCATTTTTGTCAAATGGCTCTATTTAAAGCGATGAACCCACATAAAAGTGCCCGGTAGAAGACACAGAACAGGGTCAAGGAAAAAACGCGCTCCCTATAAAAGCCCGTGGGTTCAGATGGATCCCCGTCTGCAGCTGAACAGCCGAGATGACCCTGCTGATGTAATTGGTGCAGATGGCCCAAACTGCTATAATTACGGTGTTGTGTGGGTGATTGTTTCCAGAGCTGTGGCAGTGAAGGCTGCACTGACTGCAAACTGAAGAGCCGAGGAAGGGCCAAAGGGTCCACTTATCAACAGAGCAGCCTGAGGGGTAATACATTTCCTCTCTAGGCGACTTGCAATTCATCTCCTTTCATTTGCATGTTCAACGGACACAGGTCGCCCATGCTCAGTTGCAGTGGGTGTTAAGAGACATCCCTTACGGCTTTTTAGGAGAAATTAAGATTCATGGTGTTCAAAATCAAAGAAATGCAAATGTACAAATAGTTTCTTCCTTGCAGAAATCTGGATCTCACCTAGAATGATACCACAACTGTGTTTTTTAGAGTATGAAGTTAAGATGAGGTATTCTTCTCCAGGACACATTGCATATAGGAAGGGTTGTTTAGCACTTTCATAATGCCTTAGATTAAATAAGCATTTATTTTACCACAAGAACTGTCTGCCACGGTGTAGCCTCATCCTCACTCGGATGAATGCCATAGTTCCATCTCTTCTGCAAAATGTACAGCACAGGCTCAATGGACACGTTGAACTTGGACATCCAGGTCACCTCAAGCTGTCCCTGCTGGTCCTCTTGGAAGGACATGTCTTTCCTGGGCCTCAGAGGGACACCTAAGCCAGGTGAGATGACATCCTTGAACATACAGACCAAAGGTGGCAGCTAATTGGATCCAATGTGCAATTAATTATGTTAATAATTTTTAAATTGAATTAATTACGTACATGCTTTATGCAACATGCAAGTATGTCCCATTTATTAAGTCACCAGGACCAACGTTCACAACAACTAAATCTAAATGCACAATAAGTACACTTATACAGTAACACTTATACACTTATAATGGGAGCCCACCCTTATAAAGGTTAGCAGGGCTCTGGCAGGTGTGCCCACAACCATTATGGCAGCATTTCTTAGAACCAGGGCACTCGCGGTCGGCGCTGCAGCTCTCAACACACGCCGCAGCAAAGCCCGAGGCCCTGTGAGCCGGGGGGCAGTCGCCCTGCTTCTGGGCCTCCACCGACGCCAGGAACTCCAGGCTGGTCAGACACTCATGGTGCTTCTGTCAAGAGGAAGAGAGTGCGTGTGAGAGAGAGAGGAGCAACCCACCCTGAACCCTGAATAAGTCACGCTGAGACATATCTATACATTGGCAAATTTTAGCTGGCGTGCACCAAGTTGAAGGTGTTCATTTACAAAATAGTTAGCGCCAGTTATCAGGTTTGATGCAAGAACTTATCCTCCACAATGAATGGATCAGAAGTGATTGATAGGGGGAACTATTGCACATGCAGCGAGTGGATGCACTAAGGAGACCCTCAATACTGTTGCAATTATAAGCAAGCACTCCGCTCTCTTAGTACAATGAGCATCATTCTGTGAATGTCTGCTAACAACCTCAAGGAAGGAAACTATTTTTGGGCACATCATCTTTCAGTTCTACTAACAGACAGACCAAACCTGAAGTGGAGTTATCTAGTATGCTATCCTCGGTCCTCCGACAGTTCATGACATTTACTGAGAATGATCAATGTTTTAAATTGGGGAAAGACACATTTTATTCATTATTAATATAAGGCATGGATAATATACTGGATAACTCAAAAATAACAACCCCCCCTCCCTTTCAGAGGAAGGACTCGGCTGTTTTTAAACTAAAGACTCGATTACCTTGCAATACATTTACAATACTTTTCGATGAACTAATATAAACAGCCGTCTAGTTCGGTTAGTTCTGGTTATTAACGATAAGTCGAAGCTTGATATTATTGTCAATCGAAGCTAAGCCCAATCATCAACGTTAACTCCAAACAGCGTACCATCGAGAACCTCACCTCACAAGCTTTGTGCGACAGTGCTGTCCTTGTCTCCCACAACTCCTTACATGGTTGTAAGCACTGCAAATACACAAACAATTAACTGACTTTAAATGTCATGTAACATCTTAGGTATTATTAATTATTACACAATTATTACTGCAGACAAAAAAAGTGTTTCTTTCTTGTTCCCATACTTCTTAAAATGGTGAATATGTACAACATAGTCGGCACAAGTCAGTTTTGTTAATATGGCGTACTCCCAGACACCAAACTACCAGACATCTTTACCCAACTTGATTGATTCCTCACACAGCAGATCATTGCGCTCACAAATCTGGACACCAATCTGTAAAAATGTCAGCCAGGCAATTATGGCTCTGTTATTTGGTCAGTCCAATCATAAACACACAGGCTGTATTTCAGAAATACCCAAAGGCCACTAATATTAATCAATCAGGAGACAGTTAGGATGAAGGCCCTGGCTACCAACTCCTGGCTCTGCAAATTACCAAACATAAGTGATGCTCAGACACTGTGTTCAGAGTCAGGCCAGGAGCAAATGTGGGGTGGATTACATTTACCTTACTAGGCACCTGCAAATGTCCAATCCCGAACAAAATCAAAACTTTAAGCCTAATATTTTTTTTGTAATGAATCATAATAATAATAATATTGGATTTATTAATTTATTAATCCTAATAATTTACCTTATACAAATGTGAGAAAGTGATTGAAACTGAGAGCGCACGGTTGGGTTTCAGCTTTTGAACATACCAAATGTGAAGAATGGTTTTGCAACACTGTTATTCTGGGCGTGATCACCCAGTCCGCGCTCTCCAGTTTCTGGCCCTTGCGTGGCACTGCTTTCTCCTTGCTTGACTTCAGCCTAATTTATCAAACGTGTCTTCTCTCAGCATGACTCTTTACCCCTATGCGTATGCTTATTTTAAACGGACTGTAGAATATCAAGACATCTGTTCTGGATTATCGGAACGATCACTCTGACATCTGCCATCTTCTATTCCCTTCTTCAGAAAGACAGCTTTCACTTGGCTGAACTTTGTGAAAGCAGGTCCTTGGTGAAAAAAAACAACAACTTTGTTTTCACTGAATAGTGTTTAACGCACACTTATAAATCCACAATGGCATAGATCTACAATTGCATAGATCCACAATGGCATAGTTCTGAATTTTCGCTTGCATTCCCACAGACTCCATCTGCCTGCTTCCAAAAAAGCATTTTTATATGTGCAATTATTAAATTGTATGATGCATTACATTTTTCAGAATAAATGCATTTTTTGCATACAATTGCTCATTCTCATAAATTCCAGTTTTGCCTCAAGGAATACTGGAAACAGCATAAAGTATTTAAAAAACAACATCAGTTTGTGGTTTGATGCAAGCCATACGTCTAACATGAATTAATTAGTGGATCGTGTCCTGGCAGGAGATCTGCAGCTGAATCAGCCTGGTGACCGGCGTGATTGCGCCAAAAACAGGTCAGACCAGTCTGGACAGCCTCCCTAAAAACACCGCCGACAATTGTCATGGACCAACTTCACACCCCCCATATCAAATGTTGCAGAAATGGTCCTGGGTGTATAGGAGTTATCAATGTGACAACACATTCCTGGGCGAGGCTAGGAGAGATCTGACAGGCTTTGGGTGGGGTGGAGGGCGTGCTAGGGATTAGCTACATATATAAATCTGTCCCGGTGTCTTTAGACTGAATCGAAAGCATGTCTCTTCCCAAATTCACTGCACAAAAAAATAATCTTCTAAATGAGGTGAAAAATAATAGAAACATAATTTCCTCTGACAAAGGTTATCAATGGCTAATTTCATGATATGCAAGGGCGGCGAGCTGTTTCGCTCAGGATCTTATTTATTGTGACGGCCATCACACATATTTGGTGTACCAGATAAGATAGGGGCAGGGTTGTCATGTGAATAATCAACCTGTAGCTCCATTTTATTTGACCTGGAAAGTCTTGTAATGATTACCCAGCCCTGAGAGCTTGACGACACAGTTTTAAACCCGGCAATTGCAGACGGTGGTGCCTAGAAACAGGGAAATGCCTAAATAAATACTGTGCATATAAGCTAAATTTGATTTGTGAGAGCGCTTTTTTTTTTCCCACTGATTCTTCCACAATGAAAACTGCTTCCTATCCTGCTCTTCTTCGAATATCAACGACGATCCGCCTACCTGCCCCTGTTCGGTATCTCAGTCATCTCTCCAGCCATGTCAATCCAAACTCATCATCCATTGACCCGTAGTCCTAGAGCAGTGGTTCTCCCATGTGGGCCACATGTTCGGCCCAGATTATCTAACGTGGGCCACATTCACAAATAAAAAAATACCCCAAAATTGAATGCAACTGAGCAAAACCAAATGCACACACGAAACTCCATCAACTACAGCGTTAGCAAAACGAACACAGTAACGCTCCAATACAGATTATTAGTAACAATATCATGTCAAACGTATTAAAAGTTTGAACACATACATGTGAAAGTGATTGGGCCGCACAATTAGGCCAAATGTGGAAGGAAATATGCAGCCCCTCTTCACTACAAGTAGTTATCAATAATGGGGACCATACGTCTTCAGGTATGTTCCTCCATTATATCGGTTTCTGAATATAGGCTGGAGCACAGAAGGAGCATCAACGCAAAGTGACTCTTTCTGAAGTCTTCCATCTGTTTACGGTTAGATCCCTTTTATCCCATAAAATATAAAAACAAAGCGCATGTTCGAACTAGAAAGTGAATAAAGCACAGCTATGAGATTTCCTTATATTAACGAACATTACAAATGCGACCCATCGACCCCCGTGTGCGATTTCGGCCGCTGAGACTTTCTTTGGTCTCTTTGTAATATTTATCGGGCTTTCTACACATTTGGTGGCCAACAAAAACTATTTACAACACGGTACCAGTGCCTTTTGGTAAACGTCAAATGCAAAACAGCCATTATACTACAGTTATTGCAAAATGTTCTCTTCCCAACTGCTATGTTTAAGTTCCATCTAAATGGTTCTCAAATGGTCTATTGTTCTGTTCTATTGTTTGGATTATTATCTCGTACGTTTTAAAGTTCTAGACATTTTATATGGCTACAGCTAAATACAGTTGACTGTTACATCAATGTAATAGGATCTTAACATTATTGTAGAACCTCGAACGTTATGATGCAAGGTCTTCACACACATTGTACACATTGTATGTAGGCTATTCATTTGTTCTGCTATAAATAACATAACAAGTATAAATTAATATGGACAATTTGCAATAACTTTGGCCCTGCCCCCTCCCCACAGCCTTCCACTTGCCTCCTACCCTTGTCTGGCCCACAACAGATGGGTGAAACCTCCGGGTCATGACGTGTTCTCTGGGCAGGCAGAGCGGGGAATTGCATTCTACATGGCAGATTCTACATCTTCCTTGCTGTAACCAGAGCCTCTTTTCATTGTGACTGATGGCTGGAAATATGGTGGGCAGAGTTGGGCCACTCCCGTTGACCTCCTCACTGGTCTGTGTCAAGGTCTGAGAAATGGCTTGAGAGGAGGTGCCCACAACTTTGATCTGTTTTGGTCCCAGAATGTCTAATCCTAAAAATGTGACCAACTGTAAATTAAAGTAAGGGGCTCAATGCACTGTATTTAGAATACAAAATGAGCCTTATGTACAAAGAATTTCTCATTCAAATGTTATGCACTGGACTGCATTAAAGAGCGTTATTGTTATTGTAATGTTTGTCATGAATGTGATAGGTTGATCAATTGCAGGAGACATAAATTGAGGCGTAGTTTCCGTTGGCGGGTTTGCAATATGCTACTATTTAACAGTCCGACAGCTGACCGTGGGTCTGAGCAATGATAAACGATGGGCTCAACTGGCCTCACTCCTGGATTTAGATATCTATCAACGGGCAGACATTAAAGCTGCTCTTTTCAGGGCCCCCGCTGTTTCACAGGTTGTCCTGGCACAATAGGAGACGACACCCTGGCTTCACTGCAAAAGGAAAAAGGGGGGAGGCTGATAGGCATCACAGGCAATATGGAGAACGTTTCAGAGAAACATAAAAGCTTCCCAGTCAGTAAAGAGAAAAGCGAGCGCAGATGGACAGGGCGCAGCTAACGGCCCCCTTTTCGATTAAAGCGTTCAGCCTGTGGTGTCTCCCCTTCCTACGCGGGGGCTTTGCAGGGTTGGGCCGGGGGGCGTCTCCGTGACAGGTCAGGCCTTTCGCGGACAGAAGTGGGGCTTCTCCCGCTCTGCTTCCCAGAGGACAGGGGGAGAGAGGCACATAAATCACGCTGCTCACATGAGCGCGTTTCCCAGGTGCTAATTTCTTTCAGATGTGGCGGTGTGGCGAGTACACACTAGGCAGATATGGAATATGCCTTCGCTAGCCAGGCAATAAACTACACTTCAGTCACAGTTCGTGATATCTCCCAGCAGGAGTGCTGTGATCAGAGTTACTAAGAGTCACGTCTCTTTCTCAGTTTTTTTTTTTTTGGTAGAATGGCTCAGCTTCCGTCAGTCTTAAAAAACATTATATATGTAAAGATTTCAGCTTTAATTCCCTCAACACTGAGAGACTAAATTGAAGTATATTCAGTGACATTTCTTGTCGTGGGTATTACCTCATTCGAGCTATTATAAGAATTCACATTGTGCTAAAGATTTTAGGGAGCTTAGTCTGCGAGGAGCAGAAGAAAACACCAGTCTTTTGATTAAATTACAGCTCACTATGCACTTGGTCCTGCGACTTTGGTTTCACTTACTAGGCATCTATAATTGATCAGATTCAGTAGCTGCATTCCTTTGATATTATCAGCTCGTACCTACAGCTGAGTGAATTCCTAAGTGTAGATTACTCTTCATGAATCAAAAAAAAAAAAAAACACACAGCAATTGGGAAGGCAGAACGGATACAAAAAGATACTAAAGCGATCCTAAAAGAGTTCTGAGTTTCAGTACTTTAAACGTCTGGATATTGAGCATCACATTAAACAAGTAATTGTTCGTGGCAGCATTATTACAATTCAAACTCAAAATCTGTTATTGAATCAAACAAACAAAGACAAAACTAAGCCATCTGGCCTGAACTTGAACTAATGTGGCGAGAGCAGCTGAGTTTATTTATCTTCCTTTGCGTTTGTTTGTGTGTTTGTTTGTTTGGGAGTGGAGACAGATCACTCTTCTTCATCCTTTAATGTCGCCTCTCGCTTGGCCGCTCCAGACGGCGCACACAGCTCCAGGACTCCTGCCAAGCTCTCCGGCGGATCCCTACCCCCAGCCCAGACACCCACCACGCTCCCTCCCGCTGTCTCTGTTGAGGCCCTGACGGAGCCGCCCGTGTCAGCTGTCAGTCTCCAATCTCCAAATGTCACTATCTTTCTGAGTGAGAGTGAGCTGTGGGCTTGGATGGCTCGGACCATAACACCCAGAGGCATCATTCTCATGAAAACTGGGATTATTTTGGTGAACTTTATTAAACATAATAAATCATGTACATCAAATGCACCTGTGTGTAGTACAGGAATGAGACGTACTGCCTTTATGGACCTCTGAAAGAAGCTCATATATGTTGAGTTAAACAGCGACTTATGTTTCCATTTCAGTTTGTCTATGTGACTTTAGCAGTTCAAAACTTCTAACGAGACCCTTGTTATGTACACAAATGAATCATAGTTCGCAGGGGTATTTTAAGCTGCTTTATTGAGTGTGGGCATAATCATGCCAATTTCCAATGCGGAGAGTGAGAGAGTAGCCACCCCTATAGAACCCCCCCCTTCCCACCCTCAAACGCTGTGTGTTTCCAATGCATCTGTGGAAATCTCTTGTTGCAAAACTTCAGCATTTGGCAATGCTATGAGCCTTTAATGAGTATTCCTTTGTATTTTAACATGAGTGCCCTTGCACCTTACAAACCACCTTGAATAACAGTATGACTCATAAAATTAAAAATGAGCGCGCCTCAGAAAAGTACTGCACCTCTCGCAGAATAAAATGGGGTATTTAGGGGAGGGCAGAGGCTGGGTTGTAAAGGTTTTGTGAAAGGTGGCGGAACGGGCCCAAAAAACCTCTTTGAAATTGGGTACAGAACGGCAGACCTTTTGACAGGAGGGGTGAAACCAAGTGCTCCAGTGTGGAGCCATGTCCCCTTCTTTTGTTGGGTTTCAGGTTCGAGGACTCACGCCTCATAATGCCAACTGTGAACACCTGCAGCACATTACAGCAACAGAAACTGAGGTTGTTTCGACTTGGGGCAGGAAAGTGCAGGGAGGTATGTTCGTTGCTTTAAATCAGTAACACACTTGGTTTTCACTACAACAGGCATCAACACATGTCCATAAGATTGTTTTCAGAAAACATAAATTACCCGGAGGCTCAGATAAAACGAAGTGACCAAGCACACCTCTGGGAGGGTTCTGGGTGGGGGTGTGGGGGGGGCATGTTTAAATGTTCTTATATTGCTCCAAGTAGACAAATCAAAGGGAAGGTTGGAGGTTATGATTTAGTGTACTGTCATGCAAATTTTCATGGGCTCAGCCCTTGCCGTGAAGGAAACCATATGCGAAGCAACATCTTTGGTTTGAGGAGCATTGAGAAATTCAAGTGTATCGAGTGAATTTCCATGCTATGAATGCCTTCCCATTCCCACTTCACTTTGGTGTGACAATTTGCTTCACATTATTATTATTGCAGACATTACTTCACTTCTTTTAGTTGGAGTTATATGCACTAAATAGTAGAAGATTACAACACATAATGTTGTTCTGCATCCAGCTTGTCCAGGACATTGAATGTTCTGCGCTATGCACATTTAAGACAGCAAAATATCTCTAGCAAGACTGATTGATGAGTTTGTAAATTTGCCGTCTAGACCAGCTCAGGTGGCCACTGACATCATATTTCAGACATTTACAACTCTCTCACAACTCTCCGCATTGTGTAGAGTTTAGACACATGTCCAGGTTAGAACACAGCAGACGCTATAAAGAAAAATATATAAATAAGTAACTTTAACTTTAACTATGGGTCATATTGTGTGGATCTTATTTATTATTTAATCGTTGTTATTTCAAATGGTCTTAATAGTCATCTGCCACCATGAATATTTCAACAGACATTCAACACTCTTTAGCAGTCAACGTTTGAAAAACAGTGTTGGGAGTCAAGGTAAATTGCAAAAATAAATGCTCAACATAGCTAAAAGGTAAAATAACGAAATAATCGCAGTCTATTTCAAGAACTTCGTCAGCCAGAGCTTGGATATTTTTCATAGCTATCAGTGCAACAACTGATAAAATACACATATGCTAATCTATAAGCAACGTGTGACCTAAATAAGCCCTTTTTGAAGGATAACTTCAATAAAGACGAATAAATAGAGAATGTCATACCGATTAAACTTTTTGAATAATTATATAAATATATGAACAATACATTTTAGTGAGATAAATATACAGCTGGGAGAAAACTACATTTTCTTGCCACAGTCATTAGACATGAATGCCATGACAATTGTTGCTCATTAAAAAAAATGAGAGGGAATGTTCCAGACTTTCCATTCCACCACAAATATCCAACAAGCCTACACTTAATTTAAGAGTGTTCCTCTGGTGGCAATGAAAATAATTTCTGAAAACATGACTAATTTATTCAATTTAATTCAACTGCTATTTAAGATGTACGAGGCAATGAGGCAATTCTGGAATAGGCCATATTAATAAATAGCAAGGTTAATTTAATTTAGGTTTTTAAGGCAACCCTGAGGAACAAACAAACAAAAACACACAGAAACAAATGGTTGGTCAAAAAAAATATCCCCACATCCAACAACACCAGCCTACCGCTTAAGCTGGCGGGGGCTAAGACCCTGCCCAGCTGGAGAGGGCGGCTTAAAGAGGTGACCACACAGAGAGTGACCCTTCATTACTTCCCCAAGCTCTCCAGCTGAATGGCTGGCCGCCAGGTCAAGCGACAGGCCTGGAGCTCACCTGCTGGGGCCACAGTGGAGCAGGGGACTAACCACTGATCCTACAGCCTGAGTCAGGGTCAACAGAAGGGGGCAGGGCTGACCCCACACACTGCCAGAGAATGGCAGTCTTTCAGAGTGGGGATCCAAAGAGGTTAATCTGGGCAGGGAACCGTGGCTGTCGAGCCCGGCAGGTAACAGGGTGCTGTGAAGAACATCGGACATCGACTTTCAGTTCCGCTGGTTCCAGGCCCGACCCGGGTCATTGGTCTGACAGATGAGACCTCAAAGATGATCCTTCAATGCCACTAGAGGCTCTGTTACTGCCCTCCTGTCACTAGGCAAAAAAAGGCTGGTTTCACCACAACTCTCTTTTTTCCACCACAATGCATGTGAGAAGCACCATGTTCCCTCATGGCAGAACAAAGAGCACAGGGCCTAAATAAAAATGTTGTGTGCTAAAAAAAGCATGGAAAGTCTTTTTAAAAATAAAACAATGATCACGTGGTAAATAAATTGTTTAGGCTGAAAAAATATGTTTCCTGGAATCCTGCTTAAGTGCATAAACAGCAGTTAATTTTTCTGCTCTTAAAAGTAAAGCCGTTTAGCCTAGGAGGATGTGAAATGGCTATCTTTATTTTTACAAGAAGCACAACATTTACTTTACCTATTATTGGAAGGAGTGTGGGAGGATAACCTCCATCTGTAAGCAATTAGGACAGGCCAAGAGCTTGGTGTGAGAAATACAGCCTTTGCAGGGGGAAAGCTCTACCTTTCTGGGACACTTTTTAACCAAGGTCCCTTGAGGCAGTAGGGGGAGTAAAAGAGGCAGCAAGACCAGTCTGGTTAAAACAATTACCATTACCTAGCTCACCGCATTCCTGGATTATAAGGGAGTTATTAAGAGTCGCATATAGATACGTTCTCAGTACTCTATCTTAAGAGACCTCACATGGCCTGCTTAACCTGGTAAGTTTAAATTCATAAACTCGCTACCCAGGTCGGGGGAGCTACTGGCGGGAAACCGCCACGGAAACTGCATGGTCCGTGTTGTCTGGTCGTCATCGAGGATTACTGCCAGAGCACGGGGCAGAACAACAGGGCGAGGAACAGGGCTTGTCGTTCCTTCGTTCGAGCTGCTCCATCCATTAGCTTGCAGAGGAAAAAGCAGCCTGAAAAATGTCTGCAAAACGGCTGGCAGCAGACCGAGTGGGCTGGTGGGTTCGGCATTTCCCACAACGTTCTTTTCATGTCCCCTCACTCTTTTATAACCCTCTAAGGCCACCAATTAAAAAGAGTCAACCTGCTTATTTTCACATACCCCATAAAAGTGTCATATAGGCTAAATATTTATTACCTTGCACCCACTACTGGTGTGAAAGTGCATTTCGGGAGGGAACAAGGTGTGATTTGTGAAACGCGACCAACAGACAGACTCAGTGGCGTTCGATCGTTGTCATCGCACAATGACCAAAAATTATGAGAGGCTCTCTGGATGGAATCTTTATGTTAAAAAAAATGTTGATTTTAATGAGAGAACCGACAATGGGAAGACAGATGGTGAGAGAAAGCCGAACCTGAAACAAACCTTGGCCTGAAAGAGAGTACTTCTCCGTGTTCCCTGCTCAAGGTAAAATCCCTTTTCTTTATGTTCACGGGTTTACAGTAGCCTTCCAGTCACGCAACCGTGTTCAGTGTACATCGCATGTGGTTTATATAAAAGCATGGACCCGCGGGCATTTTACGTTAAAGGGCTGAATTTAATTTTGCAGGACTCTCAATAAGCCGATTCAAGCTACCGTTGAATGCAACCCAATGACCGGGGTAAGGTGTGTTGGAATGTGGGGGCTTGTATTACAGTTGTCAGTTGTCTCTGACTTGTGGACTGGAGCACAGACGACTCACCTGAGAACATCTTCTGTGATTCTCACACCAGCCCAAGACATCATTGTGCTAGAAGAGAATAAGACAGAGAAATTGATATTGGAGCGTAAACATAAAACCTTCCAAGATACTGCAGCAAACACGATCAGCTCCTGGACCATGGGTACATCTACCATGTTTAGTTGTTGACCGAACTGAAAACATCCGGACAATCACCTGATACAACTGGGATATGTTCATACGTGCTAATCTTGCCAATAATTAAGCTATGAAAGGTTTGCAGTGAAAGGGTTAGTTCTCACACATATCGGTCATATTAACCTTCTGCTCAGCGTAATCTGCGTAAACTGTCGGGATAACCTCAAATTACATCATATATGTGGTGGTAATGAGTAGGCCTGCTGTTCCTAATCACAGCTACTGCCGTGCGTCATCACACTAACCACGTCTAGAAGTGCTCCAATAATAAATGCTTACTAATAGTGGCCAGAATTTGTGTTGTGTGTTTTTAACTCAATGGGCGCACCATTTCAGGATAGAAGGGCTGAACACTTTTAGCATACAGGTTTAGCATACAGAAAGAACCAAAAGCCAATGGAAAGCATAGCATGGACATCGATGGGTGATCCGAGGGAAACTAATTCAGATGGCAGTACATTCTGGTCTCCTAACTCCTTGCCTAACCACACCGGTGAGTGCTGAGATTGTGTGGTCTCTCCACTAGGGAGAGCGCAATGCTTTATCGCCACTGGTGTGACATCCCCTGAGAGGAAATAGGGAGTGGAGCAGACTAGAAGAGAGGGTGGTATTGCGTGCACGCCCTTGATAGTGGTCTGAGTGAAACGTGTGAACATAGTGGTTTATTCTGACCATACTAATGGGTCTACACCCTTTAGCGGCATTGTCAGAAGGACAAAGATAGGGTTTCTTCTGTTCCTCCCCCAAGCCCCAACCCACTGCTCACCACAGTAGTGAAACGATAAGATTATGAAGAAAAAAAAATTGAAAACAGAGAGCCGAAACACCCACAATTACACAAAGATGTATTGCCTTACTAATGAGAAATCTACCTAGTCAGCCCCCAAAAGCCAATGTTTAGACAAAACAAACACAGATAATAAAGCCACTCCTGACAGCAAATCCTATTTCTGGTGTTAATAAGATGAATGCCCAGAGAAGAGAATAGCCATCTGGTTTGACAGGACAGGGTCTAGGGGCCCTATAACTGATGGCTTCAGGAATGCTGAAGGGTAACACCATCCCTACAGATTAATATCAGCTTTGTCACTCTTCCTTTAAGCTATCCTGATGTGGTAGCAAAGAAAGGTCAGAAGAAAAAGACAAATTTGTGACAGGAGAACAGTGCCTGGCAATATAAGGACATGGCTTTGAAAAGCACTTGAGTTTTAGTTCAATTCGAGAAAAAGTGATGTGGCTAAACCCACAACCTGTTGCAGAAATTCTTTATGGTTTTTTTTTTTTTTTCATTGAAGTAGACGGAATTCAGTGAATGATCCTTTCATGAGAGCGTAAGTCTGGTTAAGTAGCTAAACTCTGATGAAGAGATGCATTACGATAAGGACTTAAAGAGACTCCTGTTTTCTATTCCTATTACAGCTTGTGTAATTGAGTGGTAAGTCACATGCCACAATGAAAACAACCCTTGGAAAGGAAAGTAAACTTGTTTTTCCAATGGTGATCTGATAAAGGAACCCCACCAAGCAGGCTTTGTTTGTTCAGCATGGGAATAGCACGAAACCCCCAACCTCGAAGTAAAATTCAGCTGGCTTCCGCTGCCCGTTGAGTGGGTACACCCCTGATGCAGCAAGGAGCACACACCAAAACCATCCCTTCGTGTTTTTGGACTTCTTTTCTTGTGGGCGTAGTTTGTTTCTCTCAATAAACACGCAACATATAAGCATCATTCGTGGGAATTTCTCTTCGGCTATTCTGACTGTATACAGAGGAAGTCCTGACAGTTCGCATCAAAGAGATATAATCTCAGAGGACGGTGGGGAAAATCAACAGAGAAACTACCATGACGGAAATTAAATGGGATGGGGTCTTCAATAGGAGCCGAGGCAGCAATCATCAACTGGTGTTTACATCTTCCATGGGTACGTTAGATTAGTTTTGTCAGTCAGACACCTTTGTTCTTCGTTCTGCTTCACATGTGCAGCTGTTTTAGCACAATGCTTTTTAAATAAGAAAAGAAAAATAGTTTTCCTTAGAAATGTACGCTTTAACATATCTAAACTCCTCTTATGAAATTTGACAGCAAAAATACTGCATGTAATTGCTAGGTTTACCCCAAGGAGATAGTCTGGTCTCTCCACAACCACACAAAGGGCTCCAGTCTCTAGGGATAACGCTTAACAGTCTTTATTTCCCCAAATCCACCATTATCTCGATCAGTAAACGACATGAAATGACAGTAAAGTTTTTTGCCTGAACTTTTCTGAGCTGCTAGTCGAGAGTATTTCAAAAGGGTCCAGTCCTCCCATTGCAAACAGCACCTCAGATCTGGGACTTGCAAAAAGGTACGCCAGTTCAGTATCGCTTTGTGTGTCCGTGCGTGTACAGGACACGTCCTTTCAAACAGAGAGAATGAGACTTGAGCAGGGAGGTTTTTGTTTGGAGCAAAAGCTACAGCGGCTCCCATGCAGTACCAAGAATCATATTAAATCGCCCAATTATGTCAACTGCAAGGGCTTGCGGTCCAGGACCGACCATTACTATCTTTTTGGGTTGGCTCCATACAACTTACTGACACAAATAAGCTGATGCTATCATCAATTACTCTGAAAATGTTGGTGAACAACATGGGAGACCACGGCAGTCTTAATTTCTTTTCTAAAAAGCCATTCCTAAGAAGACAATAAAGAAAGTGTCCTCATTGTATTCATCCTCTGTACTGCAGCAAACATTTTGACTGATTTAACGTCTCATATTTGAAAGATGTAAATTATGAAAGACAGCATCGACAAAATGGTTTGGGTTTGTTTGCTAGATTTTTCAAAAAATACAGTCTCTAAAGCTGAATTGTATTCTATTTTCACTTCTATGTCACAAAACAGGATTTTAGTCCACATATAAATATTTACATGAACATGAACCACTTCGATAGTATAATAAAAAATAAACACAATCAAGAGTTATTAGATTTAAATTACGTTTTTTTCTCTTTTGGCATTGGGGAGTTCATTTCATTATATTGCTGCATAAAATTCTTGAGAAACAGCCATAGCTAATATCTCAAGCATTTTCTGCATTTTTCATTTACCGTAAAGCGAATTCTCCTTGGTCCTAGATCTCTAGGGCAGAAATATTGCACACAAACGTTGTGGTTTAAGATTAAACCAATATAAAACCCACCCAGGCATTATTCTGCTTATCTACAATTTACCATCCCATGCATGATGTGCCTGCACACTGTGCAAGCGTCTTTAAATCTAAAGTCTCATTTCTTAGTATTTTACATGAAACATGAAGCAGAGGGATTTTAATTTAACCTTGAAGGGGAACCAGCCAACGTAGGGACTAACCACTACATCTGATAAAAGCAGAGAGATAAAGCAACAAATCTGGGCAAGACAGGTGATCATTTACTCATGCTCAGTTCAAGTTGAAATAGCAGACAAGCAGAGAAGCACACCAGCACACACACACACACACACACACACACACCTTGGCTTTCTAGTGAAACCAGAGACACCTTTGTTTTCACGACCCTCCCATCACCCGGACAATCAAAACACATGGGGTAAACGGTTCCACGAGCGAATCTCTCTTTCATGACCGGTGAACTGCACCCAGTGCAGACTTCACCCACTCGAACAGGAGACGGCTCAAATTTGGCCAGTGCCTGAGCTTGCCTGAACCCTTGCATGTTCATGGATACGTTCCACCCGCCGTGACCAAACCGTGATGGAGCAGTCATTGCAGGAATGCAATCTGAAACGTTTGTTCGCACCGCCACATCGGTGTGTCCTGAGTTTACATACCGAGTAAAAGGATGATACAGTACAGTACAGGAGAGATTACGCCGTGTACGTTACACGCCACCTTAAGGGGAAAAGGCTGCTCTCACAGGGCTTGCACAGGCTTCCGTTCACACACAATCATTTCCCCGAAAGCCCATGTTGAGGTTGCATCATTTTCCCGTTAAGGGCTGTTGTTGTGGAGCAGCGTGTGGTAAAGGACGAAAGAGTGGCTTCATGTTATTTGTGCTCCGTCTCATCCTGTAAACATGTACTTTTTTACAAAGTGGTCTCATTTAGGTTTTTTTACTGACTCTGTGTTCCGGCAACTGGTACAGTCATCGCGACTGACCGACCGACCGGCAGCATTTAAAGTTCCCTGCGATTCTCTACTGCGCTTGTGGTTGCGCCCGTTGGTGAGCCAATTAAACATTAAGTTCTTATTGCGTTCGGTTGCGGCGCTGGTCCTGCAGGACTGTTCAAAGGAGACGGAGAACGGCGGGAGGAGTTTCGTCGGGTGCTATCAATCTTCTTCGGGGCTCGGCCATCTGAAACAACTTTTCCAAAAACAATTTCAGCTGAAGTGTAATCTTGAACGCTTCCCGTTAAACTCGACTTAAACTGATTAATTTCTGCGGGGTGGAAACGAGAGACAAATGCGATGCCATTCAGGAGTGGAACACCGAGGCATATCTCTTCTATCACAAGGTGAAAAGATTTATGGCTTCAGCAGGGCTTCAGATATGCCATTTTTCACACCCTGCAACAGCTGCCAATTGTTCTGTATTTTGACATCTGAGGCTTTTTTTTAAAAGGAGCTATTCAGGTTTGCATGCATGGCTGTGCTTCGATGTGAATATAAGAAAAAAACTCCCACAGAAATGAATACAAAGAGCGAACAGAGGACTAAAAGAGTCAAGTAGCAGCACAAACAACAGTAAACAGCGGCCCTTCCTCCCCGCTTGTTTCAGAGATCTATCAAGACCCTTTAAAAGAGCGGTTTAATGTTAAGCTCTGCCATCTGTCTGAAGGTTAAAATCTTTTTTAAGAGATGAAAGACTCGCTGACTGGACCGACTTCAGTTGTTCACACTGGGAAATGCCCGGCCCATTCACAGGTGTGGGAGTACTAGGGCTGACAGATCCTTAATGGGTCTTTTGTTAACATACCAAACTACTGCTGCAGAACCCAGTTTGCCTAACAGACTTCTCTTCGCTTTTCCTGCCGTCTCATGTTATCAGTGCTGGCAGAATGATTCTCCACTGGGGAGTGGGAAAATGAATGAGAAATGTTACCGCTTCTCTGTTTGTTTTGTTTTTCTGTCGGCTGATAATCCCGCTTAAACCGAGAAGAGGCGGGCGGGGCACTTTCTCACACCCCAAGCCCCCCCTCGGCACTGCAGAGTGGCCAAACGGGAGGGCTGGCTCCCTACGCAGGTCTAACATCCTGACCTTGCTGCCCAACTCTGAGCCAAGGCAGCCTGCGATGCATAGCCGGATACAGAGGGGTGCAGAGTTGGGCTATGCCCCCCCCAGATTTCTGCCGCGCCCCCCCAGCTCCTTCTGACTTCAGCCAAACATGTTACATGTTTATATTATATACCATCATGATACCCCCCAGAAATTTTACACTGCACCCCCAGTCAAAGCAGGGTGCATCCGGCCCTGCTGCGACGGCGCCCAACGACGTACCGAGTCACGGTCATCGGAAGCCGCTGTCGCCATTATTATTGTATTATTATTATTTTATTACAAATACGTGCTTCGGATAGCCTAGGAAAAGCATGAATCAATGGCGAGCACCTTGTGTGTCTTTGGGAAGGGGCAGGGGGAAACGGGGAACAGTAGCTCCGCTCTCCAAGACTAAACACTCAGCGCACACTCAGCACTGCAACGGGTTCCTGACTGGCCTGTGGTCAGAGCAGACCGCCAGCGTGGGACTTAGACAGGTGGAAATTCTGACAGAACTGCCAGTTAAGCACACATTCTACAACTTTCCAAGTCATGTTTTTGTTTACTGTATGTTTTACAAATGCTCAGATGCCAGTGCAAAAGGACAGAGACAATGCACCTTTTGTCGAGCATGGGTCATCTGTGGGCTTATTTCCCTTACGGAGATTTCTATGAAATATTCACACTGTGAAAAATGTATGACTGCATTGTAGCTTATTGAAAAAAGCCTTTCTTTTTAGAACCACAGATAACCCCAGCTCGTTTGACACCACAGAGATAAATTTAATCAAATCTGTCCTTACAGGAAGTCAAATATCCAAACCCCAGCTTCACAACCCTTTGTGGTGACAGAAATGTAACATCAGCCACATGTATCACTTGAAGAAGAAAAAATGAAGATTTAATAACAATCCACTCAATGTTGTCACACATTTATGTGATCAACCTAAGCACCTTGGGCTTTTATTCCATGAAACACATTTATAGGCGCAGCAAATGAGTATAACTGCATTGTTCCCACCTGAAGCACACATTATGATTATGGTAGTCTGCAAACAATATTATTCCTGATATTCTTGGAGTGTAAAAACTTCAATTTCAAACCAATGCCTTTATATGGTTAGATTTAAAACCAATAAACATATTGTACTTACTGTTATACTCAGATATATTTATGAGATATAATACGGTATTTTCACCTCAGATCACACTGTCGCCATTTCAGTGGTCCCACCACACAAAGGTAATTTTGCAGCTATTGTTATCACAAAACCAATAAAACCATCCTCATCAAATCAGGTCAGATTTTCTCGCCCACTCAACTAAATCACAGCTGTGGAATAAGCTGGAAACAGAGTAGAAAATTAGATCAAGGAGATATTTATTGCCCTGGCTCCCGGTGCAGGGACTCAACCTCTCCACTCGCTGGCAAGAGGGTGCTAAGGCCAGGCACCCACCGGGCACACACATGAACAGGTTCGAACTGAGCACTGAATCCCAATGATCCACAAAATGCACTTGCTGCATACACACTATAACAGTCATGGTCATTGTTATTGTTATTTTGTTGTTAACCTTTACCAGAGGACCTGAATCAATTATCAAAGAAATTATAGGAAAGTTGGCAGGAATTGTTAATACATTTAAAAATTACCTTGACTCCATGAGGAAAATGGAGTCTAATGTTTTGAACAAGCTTTGCACATATTAAATAACTAGAATTGCTTTAAAAATACGTTAAAGTGGTCCAGCCCCCGTATGTTCTATGCTGGTATATCGCGGGTGGTCAAATACTATTACACCCTAATTTCAGTATCAGCACCAGACGCGGAGTTGTGGACTGATTTGCACTCTGACACTTCGCACGCAAGTAGGTCTGTGCCCTATTTCCAGCCAGCAATCGGCCACCCTCATTACAAAAGTACCACGTGGGAGAATATAAGGAGACTGAAAAGGAGCCGCGAGAAATGGAAAAAATAAAAAAATAAAAAAAACCACACTCAAGCCGCACAATTCATTCTGACTGAATTAAAGTGTGCCCGCGAGTTTAACGACTTTCCTGCCAGGATAACTGAACACACACATTGGAGACGTTAAGGTAACACATGGCTTTCAAAGCCCTGTGTATATTTGGCCGATAATGCCAACAAAATGACTTTTTTGAGCGAGAGATATGTAATAATCAATTAATAACCACAAGAGATTGAACTTCTTTAGACAGTGCGACGGTCACGGTACCCCCACATGGTCTAGACAAATACATCGTGAAGAAGTGAAGAAGATGTGTACAGTAAATGTTAATTGTAGCTAACACGATTATAGGTTGTTTTAGACGTTTTTAAACATGAAACATAAAATTATCTTTACCTGGATATTTTTGAAAGAGGCGGTGAGCTGCGTCACATGAAGAGTAAGGCAGCGCGAGGTGCATCTTGCACTGTTAATTTTCCCCCAAAATTCTTCGTCTTCTGATCCAGTCCTCCGCGCAACCGTGGACCCAAATAAATAACACACGAGAAACAATATCATTTTTAAACCGACCATTGTGTTAATAATTAAATGAATAGACCTATTATACGAAATATTTGTTTTAGTCCGCTTCTCTAGTGTGAATCCTTTTCGAGTTTAGTTTACGAATCAGGTTTGATCGTAGTGAGGCTGTAGCTGTATGTACCACAGAGGCACTTCAGACACTCCCCCCGTGTTTGCACGTGTGGCATTTCATCACTTGCCAAAAAAGAAAAAAAAAGTATTGTTGTAGAGCATCTATTTTTGAATATCAAAGTCCCAAAAGGGTCAATTCTCCGCGGAATGCTATTTAACCATTTTAAACCGAAAATAATAATAATGAGAACCTTTTTTATTATCATAAACTGTTAAACCCTCGTCTTAGTTGCATTTAACGTACAAAATGAATGGGGTACCGATCTTTTCACTACCTGAAAAGAGTAAACGATACACGATATTCACTTCGTGCCAGATAGCCAATGTGTAATTTATTTCTAGTAACCCATATATTACATATTGCATGAGAGTAATGACTGCTCTATAACTACAATATTATATTTCCGAACAGCCGGGAGCATAACAATATTTTATGAAACGATGCATATATTTTTAAGTATTCATGACTATTTTTTTGACTTATGATGAAACAAATTGTAGGCCTAAATAGAAATATATATTATCATGTAATAGCAGCTTTAGGGACTCAAGAATCGCAGGGCATGAACCGCTCGACAAGAAACGACGTGCGCCGCATTGCTTTATTGAAGTTAATTTAACTATCCATTTGTTTCTGTCAAAGTCGCAAATTCACACTTCCTCACCAAACTTTAGAACAGTAAAAAAACAGATAGCCTACCTTTCACCTAATGCCTTATACTACCTTATATATTGGCTAGGAACGAGGACAAAGCTAATTCATTTTGACTGTCAGCGACTGTTCCCAAAAGCACCGTTAGTTCCCTGATCACTAGTTGTGACAAAGGAAAAATAATTTTTAGGCAGTCCTGATCATTTATCTCCTTTCCACATTTGACAACACGTCGGGAACCTCAAAAGAAAAAATGTCTTCCCGTCGGCCATTAGTCAGATTTATTTTTCTACAATCCGGAAAAAATTGTTCATCATTCCATAAATAACATTTCAGAATTCCAGTAATAATGGAAAGCCTAGTCTTTCAATATCCTCAGAAAGCGTCAATTATTTATGAGCGTCATCGTTAACATGATTTTCATAAAGGTATGACGTGATGTAAAACTAAAGATTTGCAAACAATAAAAACTGAATATATAGTTAGATTTTCGAGATGTCTGCTCGTTTCAGTTCAAATGATCTGTCAGCTCGTTTCAAATCTATATAAGGATTGTTTTTTGTGTCTGTGTGTGTTTTTACCATATTAGTCCCAGAAAAACAAAACGTTGGGCTATTGTGTCTGAACAATACCATAGTAATTCCTGTTGTTTCTCCTTTGGTTATTGTACAACAAGAGACATGTACCATCACCCACACAAATACATAATAATACATAATACATAATAATAACAATAATAATAATAATTTTACAGATTATGGTCCATGTATTGAATAAAAGAAAGGATGTAGAAACCAGGATGGGACACATCGTCTTCAACATCATTTTGCACTTCTTTGATGTCATAATCAAACATTGGGGCCTAAGTTTGTATGACTGTTATGTCAAAGGGAGTTGCTCTGAAGTGGATGGTGACGTGTCTGCTGCAGACTGGGTCACCACACATGGCGGTGTTTAAAGTGTTCCTATGAATCCCATCAAAAAATCTAAACTTTCGTCCCTATTTGGCTGTTGTTTCAACAAAAAGTTATTCAAGCGATAATTTGGAATGAAATAATTAGCAACTTCACAAATCCTACAAACTGTTTTCTTCCTATGGCCACCCTGGAAATTTTAGATGTAATTGTAATTCAAAACACTCTCAAGCATTTAGAAACAAAGGATGTGAGATCGCAAGAAGCAAGGAGCATATCTCAGAGAGAACTCAGATAAATTTTCACCTGTAAAGTGTGCGTCCTTAAGACTCTTTGGGAACGCCCCCTTTTTAAACAAAGGGCATATTTTAATCAAATAAGGATAGAGCAGCTTCCCAAATGCCTCAGTTGGCACTCACCCAAGCCCAAACTATGACTCTTTGACCTGGAATTTGCAGGTTTTAATCCAAATCATTTTTACAGGGAGAGCACGGTAGTGGCAAACAACTGGCAGAATGCCTCTCAGGCTGGGCTGAGTGGGTATCAGCAGGGCTTCTGCCGGGTTCATCGCTAACCAGGGTCTGCAATCGACCTTCTGGACATCTCCGGGGTGAGAGTGCTACAGAGTCTCCCCCAATCGGCATTTAACCACTCGTACGAGCTGCATGACCAACACTGTGTTATGTGATCGGAAGCCTGAAGGTAATTGGATTGGGGGAGCCTGGATGCTTTTCCTGGTGTAGGGTTTGTAGCAATGAGTTGACTTAGCCACGTGGACTTAGATAAGTGACATGAATTCATAATTACACATTACAACCCAATAATTAAATCAATTCATTTCCAGAATATGACCAATATATTACAGATGACCAATGAGGATGCACATGTCAAGATACGGCCCATATTACTAACACATGTGTGAATAAATGAGAATATATAGAAACAACATATTCATTCAATCAACTAAAACAAAACATAGCCCACTGATTTCCCCCTCAATTCAGAGCCTGAATTCACGTAGACATTTTCTCCACGATTGTTTTAGCAGTTTTTGCTTTCGTTAGGCTGCTTTTCCCTTCAAACAAAAACAACCGTCCCTCGTCTACACTATGGAACACTTATAGCCCAGGAGCCATCTGTCTTGTCTCCTTTTGTGGCCGTGATCCATGATGGTGTTGTCCCGGTAATTGTAAAGCTGGCTTCCAGCAGCCTTCCTTTGATGTACCCAAGCGTCTGCTGGATAGTAAAGGTCAGGGTACTTGACGAGACCATCAAGAATTATGAGGTCATGATGTTCTCCCCACAATACTTTGTTGGGGGGTCCCAAGTATTAATTTAGTGAGTTAGTTGATGGTTTGTCCAGACAGTAGGTCCTAGGTAGTGAAATGTTTTTAATAACTTTCTCCCTGGTTTTTACAACAGAGTGGTAAACAAATGTTTTGAGATGACTGTAGTGATTTTATTGGCATGACCCATTCTAAATAATCAAAAAAATTCTTTATTATTTAACAAGGGTCTTGACAATTCTTTTGAAATAGCTTCGTGCAGAAAGGTTAAGGTAGGGATAAAAGCACATATTCGCCTTATAATTAATGCTGGTATAATTAAATATAATTACATGGCTGTCAAACGATTAAAATAATTAATCGCGATTAATCGCATTCTTTTTTGTAGTTAATCAAGATTAATCAATTTTTGAATTTGCTCAAATTTGGCCCTAAATATACAATTTTCCATTTAAAAAGCAGTGCGTTATGTCAAAGGCATACTGTGTTTTATTGTAATGGAAATAAACACAAAATAATCTGTATCAGAAAGTTTTAAAGCATTTATTTTTTTACCAAAGTTCACTGTAATTTATCAGCCATTTATCGTCATCTTCCACAACGTTAATCCACTTCTCTAGTGCGTTTGTTAGCTTGCTACTCGTTGACTTGTCCATTTGCCTCCTGCGCACGAACTCTAAAAGAGTAGGCTGCTGCTGTCTTGCTTTCCTAGCCCTCTCACTACTGCTGCCGGCATCAACTCTGTGTTTTGCTTGTAAATGATACGTCAGACTCGATGTACATCGGTGATAGACAAATTCACCCTCACAGTAGCTGCAAATAACTTTAAAAAATGGCCGTTTAAAAGCCCTATAGCAGCTTTCTCCATCATTCAAGTTTATTTAATCCGCAAAGCGGTATCTAAATTATCTTAACAAGAGAGCATGGAGTTATATTTTAACTATGGCTGGTTCTAAGGCTCAAAAAAATGCGTTAATTGCGACAAAAAAAGAAATGAACGGCGTGAAGCATTTGAATTTAATCGCACCGTTAACGCGTTAACTCTGACAGTCCTAAATATAATATAATGAATAGTGGTCAGATGCAAGAAATGATCAGTGTCCATCTGATCTATCTCAATGTTCAGTATCCATTTGGTGTTCTAACCACGTAAGCACTCATTCATGCTTTCAAGCACTTTTTGGTTCCATAATCCTACAGGAATTACACCCAGTGTCACCGGATTAATGTTCTTCCATTGACTTCCAACTCTTCATAAAGCAGCTATTTCTCCTGCACTCAGGTGCTTCTGGATCTACCTCAACCCGTCTCATTTAATAAAATCTACCAAGTGCATTACAAGCCATCTTTACTTCCTGTTATGGAAATGCTGCTAACTGCAGGTTGCAGTTCGTGATCGCATCTCTTCTGAATTGCTTATTTTTATTTTGGAGTTTTCAGTTGCTGTTGATGTAACTTATTTCAATGCCATACCAACATTACATGCCTAATCTTTCAATGTTAACATCTTTCGAAGTTCTGGAACCAGCTATTCTGAGATTACAACACCAGCAAGCAGCTCGCCCTGATATTACACTTTTCAAAATTCAATAATGTCTGAACACATTTCAGAACATCAGTTGAAAGACTGCTTGGACAGTAACGGAAACAGTAAACAAGTAGAATGTAGAAGTTTTCTGCTACTGGATGCAGATTCACCTTCAAGACTAATTTAAGATTTCCCAAGATGAACCTTCCACCTCCAAAACCACCCTGCAGGAGCATTAAATGTACCATCTCTTGCAAGTTTATAAAATGTAAATGGTAGTGCTTTCAAAACTATACCTTATACAGACACTCCTTCAATCCTCCTTCACTCCTTCACAAAATGTGTTGAATCCCCTGTAGAAACACTTCCAAATCACTGCTTTCACAAAGTCTAATTTTCTTGGCACTCACTATTTTCTTGCAACTCTTCTCCATTTATAGACTCAATTGAAGACTAGCATAATTTATTTTCTCCTTTTCATCTGGATTTATGCATTTGTTGAAGGAACTTTAAGCTTTTGATTTGTCATTTTAAACTCCAGCTAATCTCTAGCTTTCTTTTCACTCAATATTTTCTCATTTGGTGGGCAGTACTGCTCTCCGGCAGATTTCCCAGCAAAGTTATTAATAAATGGACAGCTCAGAGTGCAGGAAGAATCCGGCAAACGTTCCCATCCCTGAAACGTACCATTTAAATTCCATCAGGTAGAGTAGGTACAAGGATTAGCATGGTTATAAACGTTTTCTCTGCACATTCCTTTTGTGTCAACTGAAGAGGGGGGTGTCAAAGTTGTCAACCATCCAATACAGTCGTTCAAAGAAACACTTTAAAAAGGCAGAGAACTTTTACATTTTATTGCACATTAAATATGTTACATTTATCTCCTATGACATAAAACACGCATTTTAATGCAGGGAGTAATATCAGGATTGCATTGTAATAGACATTTTTGATCAATAAATGACATTTCCTAATGTTTATGGACATCAATAGAAATCTCTGTCTGGTTCATCTCTTTGAACATGACCAGCACATTGCCGAATGTCTAACGTAATCATTCAATCGAACAATATAACTAAGGATCTATTAAGGTTTATTTAGAAATGTATATCAATGGAATAAATAACGCACAAAAAATATTCATAGATTCAAGTAGCATTTACTTATCATCTAACTCAGATTATGGTTATATTAAATCTTTTGCCGAAACTATTGACAAACCACTGTGAACTAGTCCATATTCAATCACATGGGTTCTACGCAAAGAGGGCATGTCTAATGACTACAAAGCTGCATTAATATAATCAATATCCATTTAAATATTAACACTCGCAACATCCAGCATAGGTGTGTCATTAATTTAAAAAATTCAGATCATAGAATGGCCCCTTGAGTATGCATTCCTAGTGGGGTCAACGGAAGAGATCCTGCAATAGATCCTAAAACCTTGGACTGTTTGTAAGAGAGTGAGAGGCAACCCCAGTAACCTAAGACACACAACAAAAGATACCATATGTTTACTCCAAACGGGGCCAATAGTACCTTGTCTGTACCTTTAACTCCGCCTCAGATGCCTCCTGTCATAGAGAGATAGTGTATCTAAAGCCTTTCAGCCACTAATGATCTTTGTGAAAGCACCTGCTGACCTCTGACTCATTGGGCGCCTCTGGTTTCTCTTACTAGCATTCCGTCTTGGATCAGTAGTTATCTTCCCCGCTCGTCAAATTCGCTGCAATTCTAAGGGTTTCTGGTACTCCTAGGGGAATTGTTCTCTTGCCTTTCCTCTACAGCTAAGTAGGAGCTTGAAACGCAGAAGGTGAGATATTGGTCTCTGCTGGATGGACTGTCATGGTTATCATTCATGGAAAGGTCTCTGACATAAACCACCTGAATTATCTGCCTCTTCCACAGATAATCTGATATTTAAGGTGGCCTATTTGCTCTAACTAGAGGGTTGTCCATTTGGTTCTTTGAGATTATGAAGCCTAATAGCAGAGGTCTGTTGTCAAAACAAGCTCTCTTCCAAATAAATAATCTTGAAAATGCCACGCAACCATGATAACAGCAGGGATACATTTTTCATTGCATAGTTCCTTTGTAGTTACTCCTTGATTCACTCCTGTCCATCACTGTTCCTTTAAAAGAGGACAATGGCAGTCACAGCCACACGCATCAGTGTACAGATTGTCTGCTGTGGTAAGTATGAATTAAAGCCTGGGGCTTCAACAATACAGTAACGCTGTGGGGGTTCTGGCCTCAGCGAGATTCAATCCCTGTTCTCCTGTGCCACCGTACTGAGAAGTTGCTGCATGACTAACAGGCCTAGGCCTCTTAGTAAGGCCTCAGTATTTCCACAATACTTTTTAAAATGTATTAAAAATCACTGGACTTTTCTCTGTTCGTTGGATTTCTATTTCTCTTGGTTCTCTAAATGGTTGAGGATCATTTTTAAAAGTAGAAGTAAAATAAGTGACGTAAACCCCCCTCCTTGGGTTGAGTATTGGTTGAGTTGAGGTCACTTGAACCTTCCTTTTTTTGTCAGGTTGTTGGCGACACCTGCTGGAGAAATTAAACAAGCTAAAAGGTTTTCCTTTAATCTGCCAGATTGCAGATTTTACATGATTTGATGGCTGGGCACACTGAATTTTGCCATGGTCATGGATCAATTATAGTATCTCAGTTTGGAAGATCATGTAGAGATGTATTTCATAAATCCTCCTTTTTGGGACTGATATGTCAATATCTTTTGCACAAAAAAAATAAAAAGTGAAATAACGTATAACATTGCCTCTGATGGGTGCTGAACCTGAAGACTTTTTACAGAGATTAAAAAAAAAAAAAACGGGTGAAGGCGACTTGGATTGGAGGAGACTAGTGGTATTTCCTCTCACAGTCCCTGTGTGTTACTACGCCCCAAGCAAGCCTAATGAACTTTGGTGTGTATTTTCTTTGAATTTCAGAGCTTGGAAAAAGGAAAACGGACAGAGAAGTGCCTCTTGTTAATTTGAAAAGAGCTCAGGATGAGATGAAAAATTAGGGAAAATCTATTTAATCTGTTGCGAGTTTTTAAAGTGAGGAATACCTTTTACACATCATACCTTTTACATGGCGGCTGGTGACACAACAAGCTAACACTAGCTAGCTACTTCTCGATTTAAAAAAAAGGGAAACGTAAATCTGAAACATCTAAAAGTGGTTCGCAATTTGCATTGACAGACTGTATACATCGCTATCAATCACTTCACCACCAGGTCGCCACACTCACGTACAATACAAGGGTAGAGAACTGAAGATGAAATTTGGTAATTATCATTGGACGAACGCGATGTCAATATTGTATTCTGGTTGTTGATTGGTTAGGGAGGACGTCCTCCCTTGGGTGCATAATTTCACGTGTTTTAGCCAATAACAGATTAGCATGAAAAAAATTTAAGTACAGAGATAAGGAGGACAGCAAGAGCCCGTCCTCCTCTGCCCCCCACCACCACTTCACACAGCCTGCCCTTTCTCCTCTGCCTGCAGGTGTCGCTGTTGAAGCATTTAAATCAAAATATCAACAATGGATTTTTTCAAAGAAGAGAGAAATTACTTTATAAATGATTCTGAGATTTGGTAATGGTTTATTTAAACCAATTACTCTTTTTGATATTTTGATCTCCCTCTTGCCTCTCAAAAATAGAGGAGGAGCAACCTCCTCTGCCTCTATGGACCAGCCTCCTCTGATCATATACTATCACGTAACCTTTCAAAAATTGCTTTGGGGGACAAAATGTTTTCTCACATGTTAGAAAGCTGTCACCTCTCCGAGTCCGTACACGGGGCATCGTAGGATTTCTCACACTTATTTTGTAACAACCTAATTCTGTCGCTTATTTTAATAAATTAGTTAACGACTCCTCAGCTCTTCCACGATCCAGCAAAAATCATGTAGAGTATACCTGGCTTAAGGCTGCACCCATTGCGTTCCCTGAAAAAAACTTTTTTTTGTAACAAAAAATAAATAAAAATCTGGCCTCCTTCCTCCATCTACGTCCCATACATCTCCTTGACATGGGTGTAACACTATCAATTCATAGAATTTAGCCTCAGCTGCAACCGCAGAGAAAAATTTGCCTGCCCCCACATCCACGGAAATTACTATTGTTCCATCAGTTCAAATCTCACTTCAAGAGTTTGGCAAATGGCTGAATGAAGGTGAAGCTGTGGCTATGAAATATGATGGCAGCTTCTCCACCATATGACATTTTTTTTCAGTGGTTATGTGCTTAAACTTGCTGACTGATAAAAAGTTGTCCAAGTGAAAAAACAAAGAAAGCCATTTGGGTTCTTTCGAGCAATGGGAGGATTCACCTAAAATTATGAAACAGTATACATCAAAATAAATTACAAAAAAAATAACCAGGTGTAGATTAGTTTTCTCCCCTCACAATTTAAAATAACCTTTTAAATCTAAATCCATAACGTGTTAAACAGAATAACTTTATTTTCAATACAACTGTTGAAATGGGGTTTAAAACAAGCCATGAACAGCCTTGTGTATATAAGGCTGTTTTTGTTTATTGTAATTTTTGTTGATGTTCATAGAGAAAAGATGCCACACTGCTGTTTCAGCTGTTGTTTTAAAATAGAGAAGGGTGAGGAAGAGGAGGGAGAAAGAGAAGGAGAGCAGGAGAAGGCTAACAACAATGAAGGCAGGAGGGAAGAAGCAGATTGATAAACAACAGGGGAAAGAAGAGGAGTCGAATGAGGTACTACTGCAGGATTGTGCCGAGAGAAGTAATAGATGAAGAGGTGGTGTCCAAAAGGGAGGAGAAGGAAAAGAAAAGTGAGGCAGAAGAGGGAGAAGGGGCGAGGACTGAGAGAGAAGAGATTGTTTTGCTCAAGAGTGAGGCAGAAGAGGAAGATGAGGAAGAGTGTAGAACTGTGGCCATCGAGAAGAGGGAGGTTATGCAGACTGAGGAGGTAGATGATTGGAAGGTTAAACCTAAGGAGATGGAGGAAGAGGAGACCAAGAGTAAGGCGGTGGAGGTAGACGCAGACAAGACTCAGTCAGGAAAAGTTGAGAAAGAAAGGGACAAAAATAAAGAAGAATTCGATACAGAGAGAATGGAGGAAGAAACTGCAACTAAAAAGAAGGCTGAGCAAAAGGAAGCCATGGAAATGGAAATGTAATTAGAGGAAGATGGAGTGGAGAGAGCGGAGATTGTGAAAGAGGAGAGTGCCAGACTGGAGAGAGTGGAGATAGCGAAAGAGGACAGTGCCAGACTGGAGAGAGTGGAGATTGTAAAACAAGACAGTACCAAACTGGAGAGAGTGGAGATTGTAAAACGAGACAGTACCAAACTGGAGAGAGTAGAGATTGTAAAACAAGACAGTACCAAACTGGAGGGAGTGGAGATAGCGAAAGAGGACAGTGCCAGACTGGAGAGAGTGGAGATTGTAAAACAAGACAGTGCCAGACTGGAGAGAGTGGAGATTGTAAGACAAGACAGTACCAAACTGGAGAGAGTGGAGATTGTAAAACAAAGAGTCTCAGATGATGGTAGAGAAAAACAACAACAGAAACAAGGAAGAGAATCTAATGACAGTAGAAGAGTTGGCTAAGAGTGAAGCGGTGCAGGAAGAGATGGTCGCCTCTACGAATGAATAGGTAGATGGAGGGGAAGCCACAACGGAAAAGCTCGAGTTAGAATCGTTTACTGGTGATAACGAGAAAACGATGGCCTCAGAGGAAAAAGAAGCCAAAAGGGAAGAGTTAGAGCTGGAAATATCCAAGAGTCTTGCAGGCGAAGAAAAGGAGGTAAAGATGCAGTTGAGAGAGAGGATGCCAACAATGAGGTTGAGGAATTCAACATGGAGATGATGGAGGAAAACATCCAGAAGGTTGAGAAAAAGAATGCCCACAGACAAGCGGTGAACTTAGATGAAGGTCAGAGAGAGGAGTTTGTTTTAGAGGATGGAAAGAGTGGACAGGGAGGTTGAAAGGCGGCAATCAGAGTCAGACGTGAAGAGAAAGAACACCAAGATAATATCGGAAGTTCAGGAGATGGATACAAAGAAATCCATGATACAGGAGGTCAAAAGAAAGGAGAATGAGCTTGAGGAAGAGAAGGGAAGGAGACCTGTAGACAAGAAGCAGGAGAATAAGACTGCTAAAGGTAGTACTTATTTCATAGAGAAAGCGCAGCTATAGTTACGCAAGTAACTGGACCAGTTCAGCTGATGAAACTACTTACACAAACCCACTTGGTATATAGTCCTCATAATGTTGCATTTAAGTTAGTAGCCCAGCTTGATAGGAAAAATAACTATACTAGTACTATAACTATACTATAAACTTTTGCGGAATTACAGTATTTGTGTTATTTTTAAAATACGAAAATTATGCATGAATTGTTGCTGATGAAGAAGAGCAATAGTGTTTTTTCTAATAGTGTTTAACAGCCATATCTTTTTATTTGACCAAAATAATACAGCCAATATAAGTCTATACATAATATATACTCCCTGTCATTTGCTATAGATTTGCCATGGGCAGCTGAATGGAAAGCAAAAGAGAGCTCCCAGGGAGGTGTGGACAACAGGTGCGGAAGAAATAGGAAGAGTATCCCTTGGAAAGAGAAAGGAAAGGAAGACCCAAAATATCTGGAAGAAGATATTTGCAGTAATAAGAAGCAGAGGGGCCCAGGGGAGGTGAATGGAAAACGCAGGAGGAACAGAAGAATGGTGTTGAGACATGGGGGACAGAGAGACGCTTTCCTGAAGGCTCCAATGTGAGACGAGAGCAAACCCTAAAGTGGTCAGCTTTCTCACAGAATGACCGGATATGACCCCAAAGTTTTATAACGAGGGACCGAGAGACACCCAGAAAAGTCAGTAGAGAGGAATGGAACAAAGCTGTAGAGTAACACCGAGGCTGGGGTGAGCAGGAGAAAGGGACACGCCGATGCCGCAGACTGAAAAAGAAAAGGAGATTGACTGGAGGAGAGACTCACTTGGGGGAAAAGAAGAATGGGCCGGAGATTGGCCCAAGTTCAGAGCACAGGAAAAGAGGGTCTTAGAGATGACCCAGCGTGGAGGAAAAAGAGAGGAGGGCCAAATGTCAACTCACACTGGAGGAGAGCAGATAAGTCAAGCATGAGACCCCAGGTCACGACAGGAGAGAGGACCAGAGAGAAAGGCAGGATGTCAAGCCATCACACAAGAGAAGAAGGAAAAGAGAGAGGCTGGCAGAGGAGAGAGAGGGAGTCCGAAAGAGGCCCCAGCTAGCCTTTCTAGGGTCTGCAGGGTCAATAGCTGTTGCAGCAGGACACAGCTTGGTCAATCCTCTCACCTCAGACAGAGGACGAGGGCCCGCACGGCAGGACACAGCAGCCCAGGAGGATCGGCTCCTCAGCAATGATTACTTCCTAATGGGCTATGGCCAGAGGAGGCCTAGGACGAAAGACAGAGTTCATATTTTGTAGTTTTATTATATTTAGAAATAAGTAAATGCATTACAGATTTTTTTTTCTTATTCAGATTAATTAATAAAACATTAAATAATTAATTATCTGTCGGTCCAAAGTTTGTATTTTGTAATGTGATATTAACTGCTTGTAGCGTGTCTCCCCACTTCACAAACTTGTATTGTTATTGTCTAAAGTAAATGCTCATTGATTACTGAAAATTATCTATTTTTTCCCTATATCCAAAAAGCAGTTAAACTATTTACTGTTCAGTGGCCTTTAAAGCACTTCGCTACTCTTTAGGTTTTATTATAATTTGAATGATTAATTAACTTGTTGTGAGTTTAAGTTGAGATTTAAATAAAACTACGAATAATATAAACACAACAGGTTATTAGCTAAGGTAAATATTTTAATTTCTAAAATGAGAAAGGCTCTTTATTTGAACTAATTCTTACGTACACTTAAATGTATATTAACTGAAGATAATTAGAATTCTAGACTAGACGTTCTTGGCCTCAATTCAACTCAACTTGTTTACACTTTTTAACCAGATTACAAAACCAGCCTTGTCCGATCCAGTTCAGAAAGACGGTGGCTATCAAAAATAAATGTCGATTCTAAAAAGACCATAGACATATAAAAAACGAACAGGTCTAAAACATTCAAGATGAAAAAAGTAACCTGTCTTTTATTCTGCATTCAATTAGTTAATTCGTGGGGAAAGTCAAGCGATATCGTACCAGTGCCATGCAATGACAAAATTGTGGAGAAAATTGCTCGGTTGGGTCTCACCTACATAAACGAAGATAGATCTGTGGGATACAAATTTAGTCTCAACCGAATTTCAAACGTTCATCTTCATGCACAGGTAGGTTGAATTTTTTCGATATGAATTTAAAGTCCAGGCTAAATTTTACCCCAATTATTTGAATGTTAATCTCAATGTAGAACGCACTCATTCTTACTCAAAAATCGTTTTCGTCATATTCAACTTGACATTTACCAACATGACTTATCGAGATTTACAACAACAGCCAAGTACATACATAAACACATCAACATAAATAAATGCCGCAACATGTCTAAAAGAATGATCTTTCGAATGTATCCTTAACTCTCAAGCATATTTCCTATATCTTGTTTTTAGGTGGGTATGAGACAACCTGGACATCGCAAACCATTTGTTTCTTGTGAAAGTCTGATGTTGCGTGTTTACAAGCACTTCTCACATATTTCTCAAATTATGCTGCAGCAAAAAAGAAAAGGGCGAGTCAACAACGTATTTTCTGCGCTTTGAAAGTGTGTTTTTCAAGTGCAGAGGTTCTTTAAAATGAATAATGTAGATAGATAGTATGAAGCGTTTGACTAAGTTGTAAGTAAGTGTCGTGCAATTGTTGTAATTTCGGACTCCTAGGAACTCGAACGCGAGCAAGTGGTATTCCCGAAATACCAAGTCGAATAAACGGATTTCCGACTTGCACTCCAACTGGAGCCGAGTTCTGCTCAAGCGGACTTAAAATCAATACAATACCAAGCTCTCCTGGTCACTGTCGACAGTGATGCAGATCTAAATTTGTCAATCCAACCTCAGGGGACACATATATAACATACTTGCCCAGGTGTTACAAGCTACAGATTCAGAACGGGTCTGGAGAAGAAATAAAGAAACTGAAAATAAGTTAGTAGTAGATAGTTTGTGCTTTCATATTTTGTCCTCACTGCTGCTACTATGTGCTCTTTTGTAGGGTCCCTCTGGAAATGTCTACTACATGAATTTAGATGTACTGGAGACCAAGTGTCACGTAAAGAGCCCCAAACTATGGAAACGTTGTGACATTAGACCATTCAGAGAAACAGTAAGACTGCCAGATTTATGTACCCTGTAACGTCGTCTGTGTGTGGAAGATATGTGTTTTCATGTGTCTATGCGCAATTAACTTGAGAGCAATCAAGATAGATTCACAGAACTTTTCAGGATAGTCATTACATATTTTGAAAACCGCAGTGCTGCAGACTAGCCTAATAGCAAAGTAAACTGGAAAAAAGTTTTAAAATACATTTCAATATTAAAATTTATGAAGTAATAACATTGCTTGGGTTTTAAAAATTTTTTTTACTTTAGTAATGCTTCTGATTTTATTTCAGCAAATTTCTGGGAACTGCAATACTACTATACTTCATACACCAAGAGGGTTTTCATACCTGCACAGCTATGACTGCACACTTATTCCAGGTATTTATTTTAGTGTTCATGGGTTTTCTGCAGAATATCACCAATTAATAATGTCACAGGTAATGTCACAGGTATACCTAATAAAGTTTAAAAAGGGAAAATATGTATGCGTTGCATAGATGTCATATAATTGTGTGAAAAACCACATCATGACTTTTGATCTTGTCACATACAGCTAGCTAGCCTGGGACTATTGGTAATTTGATGAATTTACTGGTGATAGTGAACCACACCACAATATATTGTCAGCTGATAATTTGAAACCAAAAAATGTGAAGGAAAAGTTCACAGATACAGTGACACGCATTAAGAGCTGGGATTCACATTGACGGGATTCAAACTGACATTTGTGTGTTTTTAAACTGTTACTTTCTTACGTTGTTGATAAAATAGGTTTGAACTTTGGTTTAAATTTAATAACCTGTAATTTATTTTACTGATGATAACAGTTACAAACTTTTCACAATAAAATATATTATTGAGGATTGGTACTCTGAATGAATTTTTTCAGCATATTGTTATGATAGTTAGTCTAGCGATTAACGTCTTAATGTCAAAAAGTGTAACATAGAGTGTGATAAAACGAATCATTGCTTAAAACTCTGTGAGAGCTGCAAAGTCTTTAGTTGTCGATAGAACAGTTCAGTGCTTTACCCTGCATTTCCTGTGTAGATCAGCCAGAAGAATTGCTGAAGATCTGTCCAGACTGCCCCCTGCTCCTACCTGTGGACAGTACAGAGGCCCTGCAGGCTGCTCAACTTACTCTCCACAAGTACAACACACAGAACCACTTGCCTACACTCTTCACTCTCCAGGATATCACCAGAGCCTCACAGGTGCGGCAGTTCTTCCCAAACACTTGAAAGCCGATATATCAGTAGTGAAAAGGTGACCGTTGATCTGTCCTCAACATTCACAGGTTTTGTCCAAGAGTGCGCTAACGCAGAGTAGCTTTGTCGAATACACCGTCCAGGATACAGAGTGCACCCTCAGGCTCTTGAATGCTGGACTCTGCAAGTCACCAGATCCGGGGAGCGCTGTAAGAGCTAGGGCTCATTAGCATGCAAGTTGTCACTGAATTTTAATTTATTTTATTCTCTTGTTTGCTGAAGTAGGATTTCAATAGCATATAAATGATTGACATAAACTGGGAAATAAATTGGATGTCCATTGCCATTTAAGAACCAGTATATTTTCCTTCAAGAACTCAAATTTAATTTCCATGCAAGTATGTACCATAACAATTTTAGGAATCTTTTCATTAGGTTTCTTACCGACACAAAATGCATTCTGTTTTAGACTGCGGGTTTCTGTGTAGGAGCTGTTCACAGCCGTGGAAAGAGGGAGCCAGATGTTGTAGTGTCCTGTGAAATATTTCACCATCAGGTAGAGTAAATAAGTCTATTAATGTTGAGCAAGCACAAAGCTTGTACAATACAATTAAGTATAGTTTACATTTGTCCAGGCCAAAATGTACAGTGATAATCGTTCAGACCCGAAAATGCACTCATTTGCTATTTGTATATCCTTAATTTGAAGATGAGTCCTGTAGAATATAAAATATGTACCTTGGAGATGATTGATTACTTTTGTTTTCCTGCAGATACCTGGGACTGCAGTGGGAAGCATAGGACAAGCTGTAGCAGCCACGCGGCCTGAGAAACCTACAAACACAGAGTCTAAAGCCTCTGTCACTGAAGTTCACCGCCCCAAGCTGTCCGACCCCCTGCAAACAGCTATGAACCCCAAAGACCGCAGCGTTCAGCTCCTCACCCCTGTGCCACACGTGCCATCTAGTTTTTCCTCGGAATCCAATTCAAACTCTGAGTCCTCCGAGGAGCTAGGGGCCGTCATCGCACGCCCCCCCCTGGGCTTCAGATACGAGCATCATCGCCTAAGGAGGGAGGCGGCTCCGAACATCCCAGAATTCATGTCTGTCTTCCCTAGCGCTCGCTCGCCCTTCCGCTCTTGCCCTGGTGCTCCTCGCTACACAACCGTGTAGAGCAGTTGCCTCCAGAGCTCAGAATGATAATCCAGTTTATTAGCACAACCAATACGCTAACAATTTGTCCATATTTAGTCATAAGAAGTTCAGGAATTTCTCGTTTAATTATTTTCCTGTTACATTATTTAGAAAATAGTTTTCTTGGATATCTGAATTAAATTCCTAAATTAAACACCTAAATTAAATTCTTAAAATAAATCTAATTTGATCATAAGATGGTTATATCACAGGTCAGTCTCAATAGCTGGGTTATAGCCAAGAGGTTAATCTACAAATCTACATCTAGATTTGCTTTCATCCATATATTTCATTAGACGACCTTGCATTATTTACCTTAAATCTCAGGTTATTTTACTTACAGTGGCGGTGTGACAGAGCACCAAAGCAGCTAAATTAAATGAAGGGGAACGTGGGAAAAAAATGTGTAACATTTAAATAAATGTTCATTTAAAAAGACGTTTTAAAGTAACTGTGTTGTTGCGTTTGACACCTCATAACTGAGCAGATGCATTGCTTTTGGTTCAAGGGTACCGCAAATTAAATACATGTCTACAATAGAACGTTGTACAGCAGGGTTGTTGTTGAAAACGAATAATTTTAATATCTATTGCTTTGTAGCTTTATCAAAAGTAATTTTAAGAATGTTGTCTATGTCCAACCAGGTATTTATTTTACATTTTTATGTTAAATACCAGAGCTTTAGTTTTGTATGCATCGTACATAATCAATAGTCAGACATGCAAACTGTTGATTACCAAATTTTATGAAGCGTCCGCCAATCCCCTTACCTGCTGTTAAATCTGAGGCCCTATGGGTTACCGTCAACATGGACTGAATAGTCTTAAGCATTAGACAAATCAACGAATTAGGAAATGATATATTCCATATAACACTTCGTTAAGTTCACCTTTCTTGCAGGTTGTTTCATAATACATTTTCATTGACTGGCTGTGATCTTTAACGAGTTAGATCCATTCGAAACATTTGTGAGAGACCAGCCGGCTGACTAAACATATGTCGATTTCTAAATTCGGTGACTGCTGCCAACTCTTTTGTAATAAGGGTAGAATGCTTTTTCTTTCTCTGAAAACTCTGGTTGTGTGTTATTTTACCAATAGCAAAAACCACAATATATTCTTCCATCTTCCAGACAGGAGATTATTTAATGACTTTGTTTTTTCACGTTGTATTGGAAATCGTGATTTCGAGCACAGCCCCAGATTTATTAATTGCATGAATTACTATACTATTTTGGATATCTGGTTCTGTATTTAAGGGGGAAATGTTCAAATGGGAGAGAGGAACCGCACTGCTTTTGTTAAACTCAAATTATGTAATCCTTCAGGCAGAACCATTTCACACATGAACAAGAACAAGATAAAATTTTTATGGAAAGAAAGCCTTGGAAAACTGGTTAGCAATTAAATCTACTTTAATTCATCAGTGGTCCAGCAGTTCCCATTATCCACTTTTCGCTGGTAGAAGAAACCTAATGGAAAAAACTCCTTAACTAGCACACCTGACATAAATTCCATTACGCATATTCTGGGCATTGTAACTACAATATATGAATACTTTGATTTGGTTCAGCCTTGGCAAATCACTTTAGGTTTTGGTTTCAAAGTCATCGATTTTGCATTACTCACTGTTTTTTCGAAGAAAAATATAATACTTTCGAAGAAAAAACCGCAATTTAAAACCTGGCTAATGCTATTGATACATGAGAGAGAGAGAGATACAGATTAGGTACATTTTTATTTAGAATTTTGTCTCGACTTTGGAACGTTAGTGTTGTTTACAGTATTAAGATAAGTGGTTGGCTCCTCTCCAAGAGGGAGGATTCTAGTGGGAGGATTTAGACTGCAGTTCAAACAGCAAATAAAATTTACTAGCCCCTGATGGTTTGGGAAGGTGTTTAAGTCCCAAAATACATTGGGGATTAGGTTTCAAAACGAAGTATATTAGAGCAACTGGCCGCAGTGACGTTTACAGGTTGAGCAGTCAGCTACTCAGCAGACAGCCGGTGCTTACAGAGCAGTATACTCTGCTATAGCACCCTAGTGTTCAGTCAGTCTTATCAATAGATGTCAGGCGAGTGCCTCATAGTAAATTTAATGTCTATTTATTTGTGAGGGCAAATTTCTAATTTCCGATTCATAACAAAAACTGATTACTCTCAATACAAACGCGTGCAACTGAATTCGGTATTAAAGGTTCTATTATTATGATGCAAAGGACATTTATATTATATTTATATATTTATAATTGATACATCTGTGAGGTGTCCATGTTTCACCTAAAAAAACACGCTATCCACTCTTCATAATTTATATTCCTTATGTTATCAAAGAAAAACACAAATATTGTACAAACAATGGCCTTTTTTAAAATGACGACACACTGTACATCTCATCAATGCTAAGCCACGCTTAGGTTTTGTAATACTAGCTATCTGATTCACTAAAAGCATTAATACCGATTTGTGGAAAAGTGTGAGTGTGCTCTGTCAGTGACCCCCAGGACATGCAGGAGCAGTTAAAAATTAAAAGTAAAAGGACGAAGCCTCCAGCTGGAGGAGGCATGTGGTGTGCTTGGAATAAGGTCATCTTATCTTAGCAGTCAACATACGGAATCTGGTGGACCCAGTACATTGATTTTTTTTTTGTAGAGCTTAGTGTTTTTAATGACCTCTTCCAACCCTCCCACACATAAGTTAATGATTCACACTTGCAAATTGGATTAAAGAAATCTATGAGAAATTAAACTTTAGTGTGCATGTTCAATTCTCTGTGGGAAAAAAACAAAAAACATTTGTGCCACACATTTACGGGAAATTGTTCCTCCACAAAATCTTACCCATTGAGAACAGCTTCTTTCTGTTTCTATACTATAATTATACAAGACAGAGACGTTCCCCTCTACATTAACAGTACTACCTTGTTGGTGGTTAGCTTTCCTAAATGGCCACTTTACATTAAAGGAAGTTTTATTTACAAAAATAAAGAAGTTCAAATAATTTTTTTAGCAGAGACACATTTTAGCAGAATGCACAGTAATTTAAAACCTTGCAAATAGAAATTGAATGGCTCTAAGAAACATTGCTAAAAGTACACAAACACAACAAACCAACCATGTATTTTGTGCTTTATATTGGCAGTACCCCAGGCAAAATGGTGTTTACTTTTTCCCCTGGCTTGTTTGAATGACAGAAACGGATATAAATACCGTAGGCACAGCGGCAGAGTCTGTTTTCTGCCTGTGTTATTGCCTGTGCAGCAGCGAGAGCCATGAGGAGACTCGTAGTGCTGTCCTTGTTGGTTCTGGTGGCGTCTGTTGCTGCTAGTCAGACTCCTGAGGTGCCTACCTTGGTTACATGTGATGACCTGGGAAAAGAGGCTGCTGCCCGTGTTGCTATGCACAAAATCAACACTCAGCACCACCACGGCTACAAGTATCAACTCAGTAAGGTCGAGTCCGGTAAAGTGCAGAAACGGGTGAGTGGAGCAGGAGGGGTGGGCTTATGAACTAATTAATAATTAAAGCACACTTAAGGCTGAGGTATACTAAGCGCTCTACAAATCCATGGACAACTTGTTATTTTTTTGTACAATGAATCTGTCTGCCTGTTTTTACAGCATAGTCTGCTTCCTGTTTCCATGTTTCTAATGCATTGTCAAAGGTTACCGCTCCATGCAATGTAAGGGTCGCGTTAACACACACTTTTAGGGTGCTTTAATATGATCGCCAACTCAATTCAGTTTTTGTACAGAAGGAAACCGACTGTGATTTTGACTTGGAGTTGGATTTACAAGAAACCAAATGCCACGTTATGAGCCCTACAGTAGTAGAGAAATGTGAAGTCCGAGAATTTCATGAAACGGTAAGTTTTTCAAAAAAAAACAAAGAAAATCTCACAATAAGAACATCAGCCTTTTTTTTTTTAAATCAAGAGTAATGCAAATGCATATCCATATCTCATCCAATACAGAGTGTTCAGGCAAACTGCAGTGTGTCCTTGACTGTGGAAAGTGGGAAAGCCACTGTAACTAAATACTCATGCAAGTCCGCACCAGGTAGGACATTATAAGCGTCGTAACCCTTCGCAATAAAAACATTTTTAAAACAAATCCTATATTACAAAATTAACATTTTGACCAATATCCCTACACAAGTAGATGGAGTGCAATAGTACAGTGTGGTTTTTAAATTGTTAGCCTCCGTTTAGCACCCTTTGAGATAAAGAAATACATGCTTCTGGTCTTCCCTGCAGCATCGGGGGAAGACATCGTCAAAATTTGTCCAGATTGCCCGACCCTCCTCCCCTTGCATGAACATAAAGGACTGGAGAGCGTTAAAGCGGCCTTGCTGAAATTCAATGAACAATCAAACTTCACCTCCTACTTCGGACTTTGGGAGGTTGGCAGGCTGTCCACACAGGTAGAGCCCCCGAAACACTTCACTTACAGTGTGCCAGGAATGTATTGTGTAAGCTGTTTACTCAACATTTAAGAAAAGTACTTTTGCAATATGCATGTGCTGTTGGCACAGGTAAAATTATTCTTAGCGTAATTTTGGTAAAATATTGGTAAAATATTTTATAAGCCCATTAACAATATACTCTTATATTGATTTCCTCAGCAAGCACCCATTGCTGCTTACTTTGCTTACAAGTTTATACTTCATCCATTATTAAGTTACTTAGATATTTACTGAAACAATTGTGGTTTAGCATCTCGGTCAAATGCGCAACTACAGCTTCCCCTCCAAATATTTGAACAACTTTCTGGTTACAAGTACATTACTCCCAGTACACCTATATTTCAAATATTGTTACCCAGAATGAAACGAAAAAACTGCCCCTGACCGTATCTTCCATTCGGGATTCTATTGTTTAAAAAATGACCCTTTAATTGTTCATTCTACACACCTCTTGCAGTGATTTACTCAGTGCGAAAGCTGAGTTGTGATCATAGTGCTAACCCATTGCAATTTGCTCTTTCACAGTACATGCATCTGGGGCAGTCTTACTTTGCTGAATTTGCAATAGTAGAGACAAAGTGCATGCGCCAAGTGAAGCCGGAGGAATCCAGCCTCTGCACACCTCTTTGCAAGGAAGAAGCTGTAAGTGCATTGATTCCTGCATCTCCACAGCTCAATTCAAGGGCATTGGGTTAACCAAGACTTCTAGCTTTCCCTGTAGAAACAAATTTGCAACTGCACAAGGGTATGCTATTTTTTTCCCCCATTGAATCTCTCCTTCGTAAAAAAAAATGAGTGTTTGATGCACTGTTTCCTTCTATTCACACAATATTCTTCCTAGCACCATGGTTTCTGTACGTCCACGCTGCTGGGAGATGGTCAAGTCTTTGTGGATTGTGAGATCTATGATGCACAGGTATTCTATTTCTTATACCGATGCAGTAACACTTAATCTTTTCCAGGAAAATTCAAAGTCAATTTGGTCATCTTTTTTTGCTCAGTTGCTTTTGTCACAAAAAACTCTATCATGGAGTTTCTCAGACTTAAAACTGAGAGTTTAGCAATAAGTTTTTTATTTTTTTAACATGATTCTCCATACTTAAAGTTTATGGTTGCTAGGAGATTATTACATGATAAGTGTTTTTTATCCATTTCAGAATTCAACAGATGACGGGCACCCCCCTTCCAATCACCAGCCGGCCCGCAAAGGGCCATGCAGAAAACATGATGGGCATCACGGCCACGCTGGTGACCACACGCGCCCAGCTGGTCCACCCCATCTCCCACCTTTCCAAAAACCCCACCCCCATAAGGAACCCCACCCCCACAAGGAACCCCACCCCCACAGGGAACCCCACCCCCACAAGGAACCCCACAAGGAACCCCCTCAACCCCGGCCCCATTCTCCCGAGCACCCCGATCACATCAGACCAATTGTGCATGACCATCCTTTCCCTCCCTGCCAAGGCCAAGTGAAAATACCTCCCTCCATCCATCCTATCTGTTCCTATCCAAAATCCCCCATACACCCTGTTACGCTTCCGCATAAACCACATGACCACGGCCCTCCACCTCATGTATTACCGAAAGGAGCTTCTTCTCAATCACAAAAACACAGGCGCTAAGATGTTAACAGTGGTATCCGTGTAAATGCCTCATGCCTGTTTTATTTGTAACACTGATTTGTGAATAGTACAGTTCAAATAAAATGTCATGTTTGGACGTTTTCCTGCATTGCTTAAAATATTTTAATCAAGTCAACATTATTAACAATGAAACTTCAGGGAATTTTTAATAGCATTCAAACGGAAATTTCATTCCTACAATGCTTTAGGCCAGTCCCCTCGGTCAAAATTCCAGTTTCTTTACTCTTTCTTTTATTTACAAATTCAATATAATCACAAGAGGCTAAGCTGCTGGGGTTAAAGCAAAAACACAAAAAACAAACCCAACTTAAGTGGATCTCAGGTCAAAGTTAACCTCCCCTTTCATGTAAAAAAAAAAAAGAAAGTCATGACCACCATCAGGAGTGAATAAGACAGTACATTATGTGGTAGTCCTCACAATGAATGACAAATTGTTGGAAATATTTATTCTTCGTGCAGAGCTTGAGCTGATCCAGAATGGGAATTTTGTTTTCTGTCACGCATTTCGCTCTAAAACAAGGCATATCCCAGTTGACAAGGACTTTTAAAAGGCTCTTTGCAAGATCCACACTGAATTCCCCCCGAGATGCATCAAGATGCAGCACATATGCCGCTTATGTAACCGTCAATCAAATTAATACTTAAAACTCCATTCCACCAAACATAATATTACTACGTTTTCTGGAAACTTTGGTCAATAATCCTTGTGCATGTAAACCCCCTGGACAAATACAACCCTGTTAATATTTAATTTTATTTTTAGTATTCAGCATTTTTCCCCCCTAACTAAATACTCTGAAAAGAACATGTTAGCACATGTTGTAAAGAACATGTTGATTAAGAATTCCATCCTTTTTGTGGCAAATAGTGACATGATTCACGATAGGCATATTAAGGCTAAAAGTGATAAACACCACCCTTGCTTACTTACGCTATATGCTGAACGACCAAGACATTGTTCATTCAACGCTTAAACTGCATGCTAAAGCGTATGTAGAATCAGCCTGGCAAAGAGATGAAGGTTTAGGAGATTAGATGAGGCTGATTGTGAGGAGGGAAGAAGAGAAAGGGAGGAAAGGTCTTGTTTACCAATCAATGAGTGCACGGGACAGGGATCAATGATGCACACAGCCGCAGCAGATATGAGATGCTAATAAGGACTATTTAAGCAACGGAGCAGCCCTCCACACTTCTGCTAGAGTGGGCAACCAGATCTCCAGCATGAAGCGCTGCGTGCTGCTAGTGTTGATGTGTGCCTGTGCCTACGGGGCGCCAGCCAGCCCTCTGAAAGCAGGCTCCTGCCAGGACCCCTCTACCCTGGGTGCCGCAGATCTGGCCCTCACCAAGATCAACGAGGCTCGCAGAGAGGGCTACGTCTTTAGCCTGAACCGTCTCTGCAACGTCAACCAAATGCAGCATGTAAGAGCTGATGATGATTCCTAACAAAATCACATTTTACAATTACTGCTAAAAAATATATTGTCTTCTCAAATTCCAATTAAAATCACTGTAAGAAAAGATGAGTTTCCTTTTTAGGGACCCATGGGTGTTGTCTTTTACTTGACGCTGGATGTTCTAGAGACCAGGTGCCATGTCCTCAGTAGGAAGGACTGGAAGAGTTGCGAAGTCAGGGAAGAACTACCGGTATGTGACTCTTAAAATAAACAGTTAAAACAAAAATCACTGTAACATCATGGAGAAGATTAGCAATAATGTTTTTTCTTTCTCCGCTGACCAGGTCTATGGTCAGTGCAAGGCCACAATCTACATAAACAAAGTTCAGAGAGTCGTCCGTTTGTACTCATTCAGCTGCACAGTGAGACCGGGTAGGTCCTGGGTCTATCTCTTTTTGTAGGCAAGCTGCTCTAAACTTTCTGGGGAAATTGAGAATTTTTGAATATACCAAGCAAAAGCCTTTTTAAACACCCTTCTTCCTTTTTAGCTCCGGCTTCTAAAATCCACCAAATCTGCCCTGACTGTCCTTCTTTGGTACCCCTGGATGATACAAATGTATCGAAAGCTGTGAAGGAGTCACTAGAAAAGTACAATAATATCAGTGAACAAGCAAACTATTTTGGTCTATTGAACGTCACAAGAGCGTCTTTTCAGGTATGTTTGAGATACACTGCTAGAGCCAGCGTGATCATGCCACAGATCTAATGAAGGTCATCATAAACTTTTACTCATTAACTTAATTTGCCAATTTATTCTTTACTTTCTTTCTTTCTGTTCAAGGGAGGGTTTGGTAGGTTCTACTTTGTGGAATTCACCATTCAGGAGACAGTCTGCTCCAACAGCACAGATGTCACAGAAGCTGCTAAATGTGAACTGATGGAATGCGAGTTTGCAGTGAGTGGGACTAGAAAATATTGTTTTTCGAGATTAAAATCATTACAATCAATGTCACACAAACAGCAATCTAATCGACAGCTCCATGGCTCCTGCACAGAAATATCAGAATTACTCTTGCAAAACAACTGTATGTATATTCTGGAACCAGTTATCCATTACTTTAAAAATAAACAGTTTTTTATCTTTATCAACAGCACAAAGGCCACTGCAAAGGTTCCCACATTCAGTCCAGGGGGGAAGAACACATCACTGTGACCTGTGACATCTTTGAATCTCCGGTAAAGAACCATGAATAGCGTTAAGAGTGTTGGCGCTCTTAAGAATGTCTGTTGGCGCTTATATCAAAAGTATATGGAATTACAGGTATTAGCGACTAATTTGTGATAATTTAGTTAGGAAAATGCTGCTAAGCCAAAAGTATACTTCTGTCTTTACAGGACGCGGAAAAAGAAAAGCAGAGGCATTTGCTGGGAGGGGAACATGGTCACAGCCATGAACATGGCGACGGACATGACCACAAACATGACCACGAACATGACCACAAACACGACCACACACATAACCACACAGATCACCATCACCATCATCACGAGCATGGCCCCGGACACAACCACACACATCAGCACAAACATCTCCATCCTCACGAGCATCACCACCACCATCATGACCATGACCACAAAAAGCCAACCAAGGCCCCACAGGGCGTAGTGCATTACCTCCCTGCCGTGGACCAGCCCATGACCATCCCTTCATTCCATGACCACCCTGCTGCTTCAGAACCCCACCATCCAGTCACTCTGCCCGTCTTCCCCGACACTGAGGAATCCGAGAAGGAGCCAGCCATTCAACCCTTCCCAAGCACAATCTCAAAACAATGCCCTGCTGAGTCCAAGAGCCAATCGATCTTCATCAAGGAGCTCTTTGCTCAGGACCCACTCTTTCAACACAAACAACACAAATAAAGGAGCCAAGGTGTTACTGAGGGACTGACTTTGCCTTATTACGTTCCATCATCTCGTGGAATCATTGACTGTTATTAATACTAAGCTATTCTAGTATTAAATAATATGAAATTCTCTGTTTGAGCCTTTTCAGCTATAGTCAGATTTCCATGTGCTTTAAAACTATTAAGTGAGACTATAACCTTTTCCTGTTAAAAATTAACTAAAACTAATTCGCTGGAGAAATGTAGCTTTCTACAGAGAGCTGGAATAGCATTAAGGGACATACCAGTGGAACTGAAGTCTGAAAACCAGGGCCTAGACTCAGACTATTAAAAGCCCTGATGTCAATGTGGTTGAATTGCTCCACATTTTCATAATTCAAAATATTTGCATGTGTTTCATCATAGAATACTCTGACCCAGAACATGCTCAGAACACAGAATCTTATATTTTAAGATGTTTTGACATTATTTGCAACATTTTTTTGACCATGGCTTTCTCGTGTCCCTTTTTGTATCTCCATTCAACAATAAAAGAAAAGGTGATTTATTTTCAACTGTCTCTCATACTGATTGGCGGTTTTCGAGATTCTGCAAGTAACGGCATGCCCCACGCCGAAGGGGTTGTTACAATATATAAAAGTAATGTTTTTTTTAAATAAAAACTTCCAATCATAACATTTGAAATTATATTCACCAGTGAACAACCTGCATTGTATTGGATTTTAATTGAATGCAAGTCCTCTCCAACTTGGGGAGAAAAAAAAAAGATATATAGATATAAAATGTGCCGCAATGATGAACAATGTTCCCGGGCTACGGTCATATAGCTGGGAAGTTCGCCACAAGTGAAAATACATATACAGTATACATATCTGTTCCTGTACACAGGGATCAGTTGGACTCTGAAGCAGGGGTCGAAACCACTAAGTTGTGCAACGAACACGAAAATTACCGGACTCAGTGACGGACATGGGGGGTGTATAGCAAACAGCAGAGCCACAGACCTCAAACTTTTTACCACGGACACCTTGCCGATCCCTGCTCTGAAGTGTGTTGTTGTCGGGCCCGCCTACCAAGCCCAATTGCAAACGGTGAGCGAGCCCTGGGACAGGGATATCAAGTCGCTGAGCGACTTCCAGGTGGAACACCACCTGGGCCAGGCCCCAACGAACACCGCCGCCGCCCTGTTGAG
>JAOYSI010043208.1:14387-27673 GCA_025775065.1 Hiodon alosoides | reverse complement strand
TGGTTTATTAGTAAAGGGCAAAATTGTGACAATTAAGCCGTCTATCTTTAAATAACAGTAATTATTTTAATATAGCGCTGTGATGTTGTCATTGACACATGGACAAGCAAGCGTTGTCCAAGTTAAAAACATATTGAAGTATGTAAATGTAGCCTCAGAGGGATACTTTGTTGTACTGTATACTGTATGTTGTGATACTTTGTATCAGTTGAATCCACATTTTAACAAGCCATTACAAAAGCTGGAGACAAACATAAGCCTGTAAGGAAAGCAACACAAGCCCAGCTTGCTTTTCCATCAGCCTTTCACAACTATGTAAAATCAATCGCCCCAGAAAGATTTGGGATCAATATCACCATGCTGTACATACACTGAGAAAATGAATGAACTGCTGCCACAGGCATCAGGTGTTGGGATGATGAAAGATCAAAGCATTCTTTGACGCAGTTGTTTGCAATGATGTATTTAAAAAAAAAACTGTAAGGAATTTAGGCCATGTAACATTTGGACGGGCATAACGTTGGAAAGTTTTAATGGCTGCTCTATTCAGAGTTCCTGCATTGGCTTTGTTTTTTTGTTTGTTTTTTTAATGAAATGAACTTTTTTGGTTGGTTTTGCGTTTAGTTTATATTGAGTAGTCCTGAGCAGAGCAGAAATCCTGCGCTTGGTCTTGCCGATTGCCCATTGTGCTGTTCCTTGTCTTCCCCTTTCTTCAGGGATGACCTGCCAGGCTCGGACTTCGTACACCGAGGACGAGGTTCTCTGGGGCCACCGCTTCTTCCCCGTCATCTCCCTGGAGGAGGGCTTCTTCAAGGTGGACTACTCTCAGTTCCACGCCACCTTTGAGGTGCCCACAGCCCCCCACAGCGTGAAGGAGCAGGAGGAGGTGTTGCTGCTGTCCTCCCCGCTGGCGGCGCCGTCACTGAGCAACTGTGGGGACCGGAACAGCTCCCTGGGCTGCCTGGAGACGGCGGAGGAGGCGGAGGGGACCACCCGCCTCCCGTCCAAGCTGCAGAAGATGACTGGACGGGAGGGGCTGCCGCGAAAGCTCTTGAGGATGAGCTCCACGGCCTCGGAGATGACCTACAGCCTAGGCGACCTGCCCCGCAAGCTGCAGCGCATCAGCTCCGTGCCGGGCGTGTCCGAGGACAGGCAGGCGCCCCGGTCCAGGCCCGGCGCCGAGCACATCAGCCAGTCTGTGGCCGACCTGCCCCCCAAGCTGCAGAAGCTGGCCGGGGGGGGGGGAGGAGGGGGGCGCATGGATGGTCACCTGCCCCCCAAACTCAGGAAGATGAACTCGGACCGGTTTACATAGAGTCACTTCTGCTTGCCATGGAAACATGTTGGTGGGCACAAATTTGATACGGACAAAATTCTTACATTTCAGAATCTTATATTTCAGAATATATATATATATATATATATATACACACTTAGAGCGCGCATATATATATATATATATATATATATATATATATATGCGCTCTATGTAGGTAGGGTGATGGAATCCCGCTCTACATGCATTCTTGGTGTAAGTATACATGCTTTGATAAAAAAAAAAAAAAAAAAAAAAACTCAGACTTTTTAAGGATATTATCTTTATGGATACAAAGTGGCATGTAGGTATCACTGAACGCATGTGATGAGGGCTATCCTCCCATCAGGCATGACGTTTAGCTGTAGATACAGAAATAATTTAAAGGGAAACGTATAAATAATGACTAAAGTCAAATGGAGGAGCTGTCCGTCAGGATTTAACGGTTTCTAAGGGGGGAATAGAATGGGATAGGATGCTGAGAGTGCATTGTCGAGGAAGTGCCATGCCCATGGTCTGACTTGGTTATTTAATGTCAAGTTGTGTTTTTTGAATTGTTATTTTGAATGCATGCTACTCTTATTAAATTAGACCAAGGTATTGGAGCCAGATGCTTAGCCTTAACTATATTACCTTGATTTATTTTCAATGTTAATTTACAGATGTATTTAACTGTTTAATATATAGGAATTCATATTTTATCTTGAGTAACATATATGAAACTTGTTGTGGCTGGACAAAAATATTTGGCTGGTTAATAACCTCCCAACACTACATCTTAAATATTATGTGATGAAGAATAGCATGATCACATGAATTCAATCTGGTCTAAGATATGGGTCCTTAGAACTTCACTGCGCCCGATCCATGATTTTATTTTCTGGGAATCTGTATTATTTTGGTTGGCATTAAACTTAGTTAATCTGTAACTATATAAAGTGACACAATGACTTGATTCTCTATACTCCACTGCTCCCGAATAGGCACTAGCATTTGTTAAGCATTAAGACAGCTAGAAATACACACGCACACACACATGTACACACACTCGTACACACACACTCGCGCACACACACTTGCGCACACGCACAAACACACGTACACACACACTCGCACACACACACACACACACACACACACACACACACACGTACACACATACTCGCACACACGTACACACATACATACATGTACACGCGCACACACGCACACACACACGTACACACACACTTGCACACACGTGCACATGCTTACACACCTGCACACACACAAACATACATGCAAACGTGCACACACACACAAACTCACTTGCACACACACAAACACACACAGACACCCATGTTTGCACACACCAGCTTGCAAACACCTGCACAGTCACACACTAGTATAGAAAGAAAGAAATAACCTATTTTTTTAATTAGGGGGTTATTATACCATATGGGAGATCAAAGAACACTTCTAAAGATGAGTTAATGTCATTCTCCCATCCTAGTGATAACACTCCATTCAAAAGGTGGTGAAGGGCCAGGGGTGACTGATCACTTCATCCTCCAAAGTTCTGAACCCGAATCTGAGTCAATCCCAGTAATACACGTGGGATCAGAGCTTCTCCAACTGCCAGGGCGTACAATTGTCTCTCTTTGACCTGTAAAGCCTGTGTGTGTGTGTGATGGGGGGTGTGTGTGTATGTGTGTGTGTGTGTGTGTGTGTGTGTGTGTGTGCATGCGTGGGGGGGATAGAGGAGTGCTTAGATCGGATACCTTAACTGTACACAAGACTGTACATTTGCTTTTAGAGTTGTTAGGAAATGTATAAACATATCACACAGCATCTTTGTTTTTAAATACCTTGATTAAGGGTAACAAAAAACTATCGTGAGCATTATTCTCTAAATATCTTCAGAAGCATGAAAATGCCTCTATTCAAATGACCAGCCTTGTTTTTGTTGAAATTGGGGTTTTTCTCAATCAGATAACACAGCAGGTCTGTGTTTGTAAAAATGGGGGTAAGCTTTCTGTTGGGGACAGAAATGGCTACCAAACTTAACAAAATACCCAGGCATGGCAATGTACTTATTGTAAAAATACACAGGTTTAAACAAACTTGTACGTATTGGTACTGTATAAACTAATTCCCAATTAAACTCTGGCAATGTGGTTGGGTTTCTGTTTTTGACAAACTCACACTTTGCTAATTGCTTACGTTTGTTGTATTTTTTCCTGACGACGCTGTTAATTCACTTGGTGATTTTCACATTTTTCCCAAAAAATTCTTCCTCACCATAAATATTTCAGAGCTATGTGGAGACAAGTTCCCGCTTTGTGATTGAAGAATTAAAAATGTTCATCAAGGCTAATATTTATAAAATTATTAAAACATTATTTCAAGCAGAAATGAATGGAATGGCAAGGATCTCCTCTTTTTAGGTCCGGACTGTTGCTTATAAAGAGTGAGTGGGAGACTCGTCTTCTCTTGTCTTCCTCTGGTGTAGCCCGCGGTGGTGGTTTTGGGGGAAGTCACAGGGACTGAGACGTCGGCACGGCTGCCGCTGGGGAGAGACCTTAAAAGGATCGTTTACCTCCCAGCGCTCTGGCGCTCCCTCTGCGTTGAGGCTGCGCGTAACGGCAGAGAGACTCGGTCCTGGGCACCACTCTCCTGAGCAGTCTGGCCCCCTGCTGGTGAACAGCTGCTCTGGGGCGCTGTGGCTGGATACACCGCAGCGAAACCAGGATCTGTTCCCTTTAGACCCAGGCTGTTGCCAGGCTGTTTCAGCTCTGCAATCACTGGGAGAGTGTATTATTTTCTCAGGGAAGTGTCCCAGACTACGGGCGAACCACACTGTGATCTTAATCCTCTGCTCTAACCGCTGCAGCCCGCGGAATATAGCACAGTTCTTACCTGTATTTGTCTGAAATTAATTCAGGTGATTAGAAACTCTAGTAGTAACTAGAATGCCCAGAATCTCATTACAGAAAACCAACCATAGACAAACGTTTTAGAGAAAAGGAATTTGATGTCTCTCTGCCTCGAACAAGAGTCTGTTTGCTGACAAACGCAGGCAACATGAACTCGACAGTTCTGTTATTTTATTCTGCTGTGCTATTTAAAGTTCTCAATTGTCAACGTGTCATCATAGCAAAGGCTGTTTAATCGTCTGCCTGCAGCAGACGTGAGAGTTGTCATTCTCCCAGGATAATGAAGCCTTTCCATTAATTCCTTTTTTTTTTTTGCTTAAATAACGATATAATTTAAATATCAGCTCCAAATACCAGACCGTAAATGTGAACATTGAGCACCGCCTGGCATTGTTCTGCTCCAATGAAAAGTGGAGTCATGTAAATCAATAGATATTGTGAGAAGGATAAGTTCATCTCTTGTTTTTATTACGAGGGCCAGTCAATAAAAGTCTGGAGCGTGGGCCAGCCTTGTAGCAAGTTTTTCATCAGTATAATCAATACCGTCATTATCAGGGGAATGGCACAGGTTACATTTAGATTAATCTGTTGCTCCTGGCTGCCCTCGACAAAGCAAAGGGGACATACCCTCGCCCCCGGGTGAGAATAAACCATTTATTTTGATAAATAATAACATATTATGAAATTGTATCGTTCCAACTGCCGGTTAATTTACTGCATTAGTTGCTACTGACATGAAGCTGAAGCAATATCACGCCAATCTGAATCGAGACCACAAATAAAATATGCCAGATTTTCTGCTCCGATTTGGGCATAAAAACAATAAGAGCTGACAGCTGAAGGTGGAGGAACTGACAGCTAAAAGTTTCTTTTTTTTTCCTTTCCCAAGGACACCAAATAAATTCACAACAGAACAATTTCAACTGGGTTAAAGAAAACGATGTGCTTCCAATGACATGAGAATTAATGTGGATAGATTCAGCATTTGCCCATTGGATCCTTCACCAATCCCATTGGATCCTTGATACTTCGGTCAGTCCTGGTTTAGTAACGAGCAGAAATTAGCAGTTGGCAGCCATGATCAAACTCCTTGTAGTGAAATTCTTTATTCTGAGCTGAGTAAGGCTCGTTCTTTGTTTAATTCAGATTATAAATTCAGGGTTATTTGCTCAGTTCTCTCTCTCTGTTGGGCAGAATTTATCAGACACATTTTGTGAATGCTAAATTTAAATACTGTACCACTTATTTTGACCCAAAAACCTTTTTTAGCATTTGAAATGATGGTTTATTTTTGACAGCCCTTGAACTCAACAGGAGGAGAACAGTTGACCCACATTCCTATTTCAGATTGGTTGGAATCATGGTAAACTCATGGTTTTTCCATAAAAATACCCTGTTAGACTGCCCTTCCACATCCTAGTGGTAATTAAATCTTTGGAGCATTCCGTGGGCAGGTGCTGAACTGAGGGCTCTACCAAGACCCTGGATTGATGCGTTTCTACCTGTCCTGGTTTTCCAGAACCTACCTCTTCCACTGTTAGATGCTACCTTCTTTTTATTGCATAAAAGCACTCTCAAATAACTGTTTTTCCAGGCATAAAATACACTTTACTGATCATTTTTTTGGTATGCAGCTTTAATTCAAAGAACCCAACCTTACATAGAGAAGTCAGTATTTCTGGGTAGTTTTAACCCTACTCACCACACAAAAAAACATTATCCATAACGGTCCGTTATCCTTCGCTTATGGTGACACACAAAAACTTTTAGTTTAAACCTATATATCTTTTTTTGTATAAGATTATACAAACTTAATATTTCACCTTTTGCAAATATTTTTAAAAGAGTGGTGCTGTCTATATGCTTAGTGATTTTAATTTCCTTTCTTGCAAAAGAGATGTCATTGATATTGTCTATGTAATGAATGTGGAAAGATAGCAGGTCCACAACCATTAAAAATGAAATATGTGAGATATCAGCAGTATATCTCTTTTAACGAGTGATCACAGCTTCTCCCATGCCACACAAGGACCTGTTCTGCGTTGGGCTCATCCCAAATCATATCTGTGTAAAGCCTTAAACTTCACGATTAGAGGGTCATCCATCGTCCCCTCATTTCCTGAAGCGCTGCTCGATGTACACGAAATCCCCTAATTATTAAATTTGTTGGGAAACCTTGGTCAAAGTGCTAACACCCTGCCATCTTTAGTCTGAGAATCTTTTAAGTCATACAATTTTAGCCCTCATATCCTCCGGTATTGATTGGCTACTTTGACCAACTATCAATCTTTACCTCCATAATTTAACATTTGACGTTGAGAAAGGTAATCAAAAGCAAGGAATATTTTCTTGTTATTTTCCACAATGGTTGAGTCTTACTCTAAAGTAACTTTGAACTTGGTGGACAGAGAGACTTTATACATAATAAAATGTCTAAACTAAGATATGACAAAACCCTTTGTCATAGCCAATTCTTCCCCTAAATTAGTTGTCTTTGCATAAACTTCAAAAACTTATACTTCAAAGGCAGCTGACCGGTTGAATCAGAACCATGATTTTGTCAGTGTGCTGAACATAATTGCTTCTGCTTTTCGGTGCCTTATTACTTCCTGTTTGTACTATTTTAATACCTGGTTTTCAGCCTGAGATAATATACTCGTCACTACTGCCTGTAGATAACTGTTAACAACCAGACCCCTGGGATAATATAATCCTTACTGGTGCCTGTAGATAACTGTTAACAACCAGACCCCTGGGATAATATAATCCTTACTGGTGCCTGTAGATAACTGTTAACAACCAGACCCCTGATATAGTTTACCCCTCACTACTGCCTGTAGATAAATGTTAACAACCAGACCCCCCGATTTAGTATACTCCTCACTACTGCCGGCAGAGAACTGGTAGCAATCAGAACCCTAAAATGATGTCAAAATGGCCTGCCTACCACCTGGAAGTCTAACCAACATCCAAGCTGGCCCAGTCTGTGGTTTTCCTGTCCTGTGGGGCTGGGTTTAAACAGTAGCAGTGGGATGTGATTTTGTCCATGTTTTATGCCCATAATGTCCACATAGATCATAGACTTTCTGACCTTTCTGACTTTCTGACCGAGCATTCAGTTTGGTTTCCACTACTATAATGACATGGGTCATTTTGACTAGTCTTTTACTTTCTCTAATTGGTTAGAACGCGTTACATGAGCACTGCCCCCTGTAACTCACATAATAAAGTAAGTGGAAAAAACAAAAATAATAACAATTATTATTACTATTTAACAACAGCTAAAATACTCCAAAATATCGAAAAATAATTTGATTCAATCTGTTTACATTATTTAAATATTCTTTTGTGTTGTTAAAAAACACCTTTCTGTCACTAAACTAGATTACCAATGGAGTTATGGGTGCTAAATTGGTATATGCTTCTTTGTGAGAATTAAATAAAATTTGATGTATGCACAGTAAATGAATGTCAAGCTTACGGGAGAAAAGGTTCATCCATGGGGAAAACAAGACCAAGGAGAGAGACATGGAGAGACAGAATAAACAGTCCTACCAGGTTTGTTGGTGCATCAGTAAATCAAGTTACATTTACATGGACACATCAAGTTACACGGTCACCTATTTTATTAGAAATATTCCCTGGAACCGGTATCTAAACAAGGCAAGAATCTCCAGATTATCACAATATTGTCTATTCTACATTGTTGGAAATGTGGCCTTAATGTATGGAATGTTATGATGAATCGTTTGGTTAATTTGAGGTTTTTTAGATTTTGGATACACTGTTTTGAATACTTTGCAGAGAGACAGGATTTGTAGCAGTAATATTGGCAACAGAAGGTCTTATATAGGCTTTCAGGCTGGATTTTTTGTTAGTTTTTTGGGCTGGTTTTGGCTTATTTTTATTGAACATTGGGTTGATTTTGGATAAGGTTAGAAATTTTATCTGCAAATTTTTCCGTTTAGGTTCAACATCAAAAATGTATTAGTAATTAGTAACAATTACATTGGCTGCTATTAAAATTTCTGTGTGCAGCTTTTTGTTTTGGAGCAATTTATATTTACCTTGAGGTTTAAATTTAAGTTAAGGTTCAAATGCCATAACAAACCAACTTAAAGTAAACAACATTAATCTTTTTCATGATATATAATCTCATCTAGGTCAAACCAATCGATATTTTGTGTGCTTTTCAAATCAAGGAAGATAATAATAGCTTATAATAATAAAGAGCCACTCAGACATAAAACATCATACACACATTTATAATTATATCATGTTTTATTGATTTTAAATCAGTTTCATTTGATACTCAAAGCTATAAAACGGTTCTGTAACCGTTCTGTAAAAAATGTAGGATGCCAAAGGCAGCAAATTTGATTAGAATTTAAACATCAGGGAAAGCTCCAGAGATATTTTGAACTGAAAACAGGAAGCCACTACTGTTGCCTGGGAGCAGATATTCTCTCAATTCAATTCTCCATATTAAGATCTTCAACAAATAGGCGAGCCCACTTGTTAGGAGATGTGATTTACATCCACTTGTGTAAAGTGGTTTGAAATAAACATCACAGAAGGCTCCAGGTGCTGAAGTCATGAAATCTCCACTGAACGTCATCAGCAGTTGCTCTGTTTTCTTTCTCAATACTTGTTGACAATGAAATCCATCATTGATCTGATAGCTTTTCACAGCACTTGTGTTAGTCAGCACCCTGTATCATATTAAGAATAAAACAGAAATCGCCCTTGAGTATTAATTAACAAAATCAAATCAGTTTTTGGAAAAAATAAAAAATAAAATAAGGTTCAAAGCTAGAAAGCAATTGCTACTGTTTTATTTTTATTTTTATTCTTGGCTAGCCCCAGACCCATGTTTGCTATTTGGTTTATTTATAAGTTATGTGTGTGTATTAGTCATGTGGGTGTAACCCGGCAAAGTTCGCCCCCGTGTTATTCCTATCAGCCAATAAGAACAAGCCCTAATGGAAGTGGGAGGAACCAATAGTGGGTTTGGGGAAGGAGGAAAGAAGAAAAAATTGCGAGGGAAACTTTAGAATACTGGTCTGATTTTGTGCAGTTCACCAGATCACAAACTTAGACCCAATGACCCATCATTTCAAAATTCACCTCAGTGAGGCAAGCTAAATATATTTAAAACAGTTAGTAATAACATTACAGTTAAATGTTGATGACTGTGAATTTTCTCTGATGACTGTAAATGGTCTTCTCTTTGCAGAGTGTAAAGTGTAAGGATGATGACGATGGGGACATAGCCATTATGTGTGGCCTTCCTGTCGTCTAACTAGACCACATAAGCAAACCAGAAATTACTGGCACCATATCAAACACTGTACCATTGCTCAAATCTGTAGAGAAGTTGCCTCCTAAGTGGCTCAGTTGATAAAGGCGGTCACCCGAGTGCAGACTGAGCCCTCTGAGCTTGAGCATGCCCAATTGCAGACTGAGTCCTGTGAGCTGGAGCTCGTCCGAGCTCAGACTGAGCCCTGTGAGCTGGAATTTGACTGAGCGCAGACTGAGCCCTGTGAGCTGGAACTTGCCCGAGCACAGACTGAGCCCTGTGAGCTGGAGTTTGCAGTTTTGGCAGGGCTTCTAGGGCCTGCAGCCTAGCAGAGCCGTTGAGGAAGGATGCACTCCTCCAACTGGCACTGAACCTCTCGTGCAAGCTGTGTAGCCTGCAGTGTCGAAAAGAGACGGGTAGCTGAAGGGGACTGGGCTTTGGGGAGACTCGTTGTGTGTCCTCAGGCAAGATTTCGTAGCAACGCGCGGATCAGCGCAGTTAGTGATTCCAAATTGGGGAGGATTTTTAAAATTTATTTACAATTTTTAACAAAGACCTGGGGACACATTCAGACAAAAGCAAGATATAGAGATAGTTAGCTGTGGTGCTGGTGCACATTGGAGTTCAGCTTTGGTTGTCCGTTGTTGATGGAAAAGAATTCGGGAAGACTATTTTTTACCTCAGTCTCAAACCCTTATCCAGGGGTGCCAACTGATCTGTGAAGTTTGGATACCTAAAGCAAGTCACATCACCGAAACTTTTTACACTGCAGAATCCACTCCCTGCAAACCTCTAGGGTCCGATCACACCGACGGATTTTGAAGCTAGCCTGCAGAAGATCTTCCGTAGGTAAGTTAAACATAAAACACCCAATGTTTTCAAAATCTTCACTTGCAACAAGTATATAGCTAACCTAAACTGATTTTCCAGATTTCCAAACAAACCAGATTTGATATCAATCAGACTTACAGTTAATGACAAGATTCAAGGTACATTTTTAAAATATGTATTTTTTTATTTTAAATAAAATTTTCACTATGCAAGCATTAGTTAGTTACCTTCGAACTAAGTAACAAAACAGAAAAAAACTCTAAACAAAAAGGTTAATTGGTTGGGTGAGTCAGTCCTGTGGCCTTATGGGGATTGCTGGAGACTGGGATGCCCATTAAATACAGCTCTCCCCCGCTCCGCCAACTTGTAATCAGGTTGTTGATTATGTTAATATGCTAAAAACAATATTTCCTGAAATGCTGGTTTACGCATTAAAATGAGTCATAAATAGTGAGATTGTATTAGTGGAATTATAAATCGGATGGGATGTGACAAGTGAGGGCTGGAAATACCCATTTCTGATGGAAGTTCCAGTTCCTGATGACCTTTGCTTTGAGAAAACTGCAGCTGACATTTCCATATCCTCACGCCTACCAAAAAGTCTTTCTTCTCTGACTTCCAGCTAATATTAACCTTGTCATGTCTCCTGAGAAGATAGAAAACATCTTATTGAACTCAACAAAATGTCAGAAATGCCATGGCAAACGGCATAATATGTAAATGTGTTTTTTGACAGATTTCAAAGCACTTCTTCTTCCTCTCCCCTACCTCTTCCTCCCAAATATGTAAAAAAAAATAATAATAATAATTTACTCAGCTGAAACTGGCCGCAGTATGCTCATGACAAAAGTCAGATCAGAATGGTTGTCAGACCAAAGCGCTTGACTGGAGTTCTCCTTGAAGCACTAACTGTCATCTAGATCAACCTGGTGGGGGAAATGTGCTGGTGCAGTGCATTTGTTTGACTCGGAACGGTGAACTGGTTGTGTCTTTCTTGATCCTGGGAGGGAACGTGTTGTTTTGAACTGACAGTATCAGCTTTAGGGGTTTTCACTTTAAACAGGGAGCAGGGATGCATTTTTTTAGTTGTCTTACTGCCATGTTATGTGTTGGTCTGATATCTCTCTGATGTTACGCAAGATGGTTCTTTATGGGTCATAGCTTGCCCAAATGCATCAGCCAGTGGTCTGACCGTCTGCCCTGACAGTGATAGTTATGGATCCCAATCAGCCAAGTTGCAGAAATGAGTCCCAATTTAGAGGCACTAAAGCTCATATATAATTTTAGCCTCTGACCTGTCTTGCAGTTGGGCCCATAACACTGGCCCATAACGTCTGACTGCATGCAGACACAGCTGAGTTTGCATCTGCTGCTAACACATTTATGTAGGGTGAAATACATACAGGAAACAGGGCAATCCCAGCTGGCTAGGATTGAGATCGGAAATGAGATGCCTTTTTAGTTCCAAGGGCACTCCTTCTTTTTTTTTTTTTAAAGAATTACTGGTCTGCTGGCCCTGTATTTTAATGCAATTTAATAAACAGTGTGCTGGTTCATTTGGCCACTCTGGTAGCTATACCGTGTATCATTATGAAGTTAAATGTAGCCAGGAATGAGCTGCGGGAGATTTAATGAACCAACCGAGAATACTCATAAATGGGAGAGGATTAAGTAATGAAATGTGAAAATCTGGATTTTTTTTTTATATGATCAAGAACTGGTCAGAAAATGTTAAATGACTGAGTGGAGCAGAAAGCGTGACTTACTACAGATACTATTCGTAAATTACCCACTTGAGTGATCACTCAAAAAAATAAAAAACAGGTAAAAGCTTCTGCTCGGGCTTACTGGACCCCTGGTTTAGAAAAGAAAATGAGAAATGGCGTTTCAAGGGCTGACGCAAAAAAATCGAAGGCGCCTCTTCTTATGACAAACGGAGCGTTTCCTGCATGAGGACACTGAGGAGGACCGTTGATGGGCAGATGCTTCTCAGATTATTGATTATCTGCTGAAGGCCCCACATCTGAACCCTCAGGCTTTATCATGCTTCCTACTCAGTGGGAAATGAACCTGTACTTTCTTTCTTTTCACGCCTGCATGTTGACGCAGCTCCCCGCCCTATAAAACACTGAATTATATTTTTCCTCCAACAATGGATACAAAATGATATTGTTTTCTGTGTATTGTCATTGGTTTCACAAATGTGAAGAGGACATAACTTTGGGTATTCTTTTTCTTTGCTTCCTTTGTGTGTCACAACCCATTGTTATACGGTACATGGCACACCAGAGAAAACTTAATTAAAACATGTTCATTTGTATTTATTCAGAGACATTTTCCTTGATCCGCAATTATGTTTTTGCTCAATTATGATGTGCACACACTTTCTGTCCACAGAAAAAAAAAAAAAAAACACAGACCTTTAAAAAACAACTGTATGCCACAAAAGTTCGAACCCTCGGGATATGAAAAGCTTGTTCCATGGCAGTTTATTGCTTATTTACGTTGCCCATTGGAACACAGAGTTGGAGAGGGACTTCAGAGCAGTGTCTCCCCAGAGAGGTCGCTGCTTTGTTCAAACAGGCTTTCTGGAACTGTTTTATTAGATTTCTATTTTGGATTGTTTAAGTCCTCAAAGTTCTCCAGTAATTAACACATTCTGAGAGACTTTATCATGCTGAGGCGAGTGTCACCCTAGTTAACTCGGATTTAAAATGTATTTTTGAAAGTGGTGGGACTGTACTGATAACAACAGCAGGTTTGAACATTGTGACCCATCCGTTCTATGAGAATTGCGGAAGGTTTCCCATCGTTTGGTTGTAACTGCGGGGCCCTGTACTGTGACATGTGAAGAAATTAAGAATCGAAGGGAGTCACATGCACAAAGTGGCTGTTGGGTGACACGAGGGGTATTTACTCAGCCTTC
>JAOYSI010043208.1:1933-13663 GCA_025775065.1 Hiodon alosoides | reverse complement strand
TCTCTCACTCCAGAGGGCAATTACTCAGCCTTCTCTCACTCCAGGGGCTTTTACTCAGCCTGCTCTCAGTGGAGGGACTTTAACCCAACCTTCTCTCACTCCAGAGGGCAATTATTCAGCCTTCTCTCACTCCAGGGGTATTTAATCAGCCTGCTGTCACCCAATAACAACTGAAAAAATCTTCAGAATGACCAAAAAGGATCATGTTGCCGGTAACTATGGTAATGCGATTGATGCTGTTGAGTGGATGGCTTTTTATCTACTCAAGTGTGGGGGTACCAAAGAAAGCCACATGAAAGCAGACCGATTGAGAATGGAATCATAAACATCTGAAGTGTGCAATATCTAATAATAATCAGATGACACTATTGTTCTTTTCACTATTGTATTCTGGAAACATAGCAGATTCCTCATCAACAGAATACTGTGCATCTGCCAGTTCCACAAAAAAACCCTCTAGCACACTCCTGGTCTCCTTCCTGGACTCCTGCGTCTCCCTGAGACCACTACAGTTCACTCAGAACGCAGCTGCTTGGCTGGTGTTCAACCTCCTGAAGTATGCGCTCATGTCCCAAATCATCTCCTCTTCTGGACGCACCTCGAATTTGACATGCAACCTTGCTGCTGGCATGGCGAGCGACCTAGGTCTCAGTACCGACCTAAGCAGCAAACGCTAATCTGACCCAACATCCCTGCCAGTCATCTCCAGACTGCAGCGTCACATCGCCCAGGCCCCAGGACCCAGACACTGCCCCACAGTACCAGTTTTAGTACAACCGTGGGTAGGGAATCTGTGTCCCGCCCCTTTAAGACCAACAAATCTGACATTCCGTGCCTGAATGCTGATTGCCAACAGTCATCAGCTGAGTTATTGGTACAGCTGTAGGCAATGGTTCAATCAGCCACAGCATAAAAGGCTGCTGGATTCTTTTTCTGGGGCCTGTAGCCCTGGGGAAAGCGTGGAGGGTGTGTTTGGAGTCCACTTCAGCTGAACTAGAGGAGTTTTTGCCTGAGTGCTTAAGATCTTGAGCATTTCAACCAATTTTTTGGTTTGGATTTGACCCTTTTTGAACGAGAACCTGTTTTGGCTTTTGACCCTTTTGTAGTGTTTTAACCCTGGCTTTACATGTGTCCCTTCTGTACCTCTGCCTGATAATTAAAGTGTTTTCTTTAAAAACACTGTCTGTGTTTTCCGTGATCCTTCGGCGATGTAACGACACGCCTACACCCAGGGAGTTCTTACACAGTCTGTCACACAACTCATGACGCTTAGGCTGAATTTTTTGCTGCACTTGTTGGATTAATCATCTTTATTGTTGGATTAATGAGTTACCGCAGCCCTGTCATATATTATATAGCACTGTGAGACAGGGTACACTATTTGATTTACAGGTAATACTGAAGTAAGTCAGGAATGAGAGCCTGCTAAACAAATAGATGTTGATTTTGTTCAAAAAAATTAACCGTTTTGCACAGTCAATGAATGCAACTAGCCTTTTTGGTTTTGGTGACAGGGTATTCCACTTGGCAACAAGACTTACTCGGTCATGGCTTGTCTATCAGACACATTTCATAGGTCTTACTGACAGCTTAAATGTACCCTCATGTTCAAAAGGTCCTCCTTCAAATGGTTCATGTATCTATCCACACCCTGAGGCATCCGAATGACCTGCTACGACGCCTCCTAAAGCCAGTTGAAAGACATTTCTTACAGCGGAATCAAAACAGGTCTTTTTTCACCCAAAAATAATTTAGCCAGGCCTGACAAAACATATCTTATGACTGCGATGCAAAAATAGGTGCTATACAAAGATAATGATTCACTGTGGTTGCTGCAGTACGGTTTCATAGAAATGCCTGAAAATAGATATTTTTTGGTGGAAGCATTTTTGCCTTTATATACTCATCCGGATTTCACCTGCACACAGCGATCATTTTATTGTGGCACCTCTAAAACATTTCCCCAGTTGTCTATATTAATATTGCGGTAGTAACATGTTCTCAGTCTCTGGTGAAAATTCACACGCACATTGCTGAGAACTATCTGTGGGAGTTGGCACAGCCAGCAGTAGAATAGCCCGCGGTTTGGGTCTTTTTCCCTTAGATCAGTGTTCCCCTCCCAGTGTGCTACTGAATTTTAACATAAAAATCCCGGTAAGTTAAACGAGAAGGGAGTGAGTTATTGAAATGGGAATTATGAATTATAAATAAAACGTAATACAATAATGTGTGATGAGGGTGTGTCTGTGTCTGACAGGAGGAGGGAGGGGCGTGTCAGTGTGCAGAACACTGAACCAGCCAGCCACAGGCAAAGTTTTTTTCATCATCTCAGTTGCACTACCTTGACAAATTGGAATCTTTAGGGAAACAAATACTGATAAGCGCTGATTAAAAATCTCTCGTTTACAGAACCGCCGCCGTGCTCCGTTTGCGCATCATCGATACATGAATGTCGTCTTGTGTCTACTTGTCTTTACTTCACAGTTGCAACAAGAAAGACTTTTTAAATTTTTTTTATTCATTACCGACGGGCATATGGGTCTTAGCTACACGCTGCTTTAAATACATTTTATTAGACCTATAAGTGTACAGTGTTCAGTTCCCCACTCAATAACCTCCCAAATTTCTTATGTTTACTGAAGGTGCGTGTCAGAGCACTTCAGTCAAAGCTTAATATTTGCTCATCCAATTGATGAGTCCAACTGAGACTCAGGAGAGAGCAACACTTCTATCATTTATGCTGCTGCATCCTTCTGCACAAAATATTTTCTGCATACTGCAAATCCTGCAAACTCCCCATGCATATTTTCATACCACTTCAATGTGCAAAGTACATGTTCCAAAGTACAGTGTAGTGTATTTTAATTAAGTGTCATACAAGTATGCAAAGAGATATTGTAATGACAGGTGCAGTCAGTGAGACTTGTATTGCACACACTTATCTCGAATGAATATGTATCATTTAGTGCAACCTTTTTAATGTATAAACGCCAGTGCCAGTGCCAGTGCCATTTCTGCAAGAATGCCTTGTGAAAGGGAACCATTACACCTCCCATCGCCAACAGGCTGTGCTAAAAGTATCAGCTGACGGTCTGCTGCTCTCCCTCCCACACAGCCGCGGGAAGAACGCACAGCCACAGCAGACGGGATTGTGAGACAAGGGGGATCTGGGAGCAAAAGACAATTCCACATGTATTATTCATAGCCTGCTAGAGAAAGACCCGTTAAAACATGCGTTCCCCCTCGTGCCAAATGTGTTCTACACACGAGCCGCAGTGCATTCGCTTCATGGCTGTAGTCATAGCGACCGACTGTTGAGTTTATTCATAGGACCAAAAATGCTGTCAGCAGCATCGGTGAGAAGTTTCTCTTCCCTTCCGCCTGCAGCTTCCCTCTCCTGGGGAAAAATAGAACTATATAAAGATAGTGTTCCTCTACAGACTTGTAAATGACAAGAAATCTGCATGCTAATATGTGCGTATCATTTTCGATAGTTGCAGATTTGGCAGAAAACAAATCTGCAAGTTTTGAATGTGTCCTTTAAAAAAATTAAACTGCTTAGGTATTTCAAGGTAATTTGTCGTATTTCTGTGCTGAACAAAACGCTGCATAATTGGATGAATTTTGTATCTTTCCGTCTTTTATAACTTAACACTAGTGCCGATGATGAATTCAGGATTACCCCAAAGTACCAGAGAAACACAAGCGAAAATGTGTCCATTTGAAAGCAAAAGACATGCATTTCCCTCCCCTCCAGCTAAGGACTGCAGTTAGTATAATTAAAATGAGGACATGCCTACATTAAGCCTTTTGCCTGACGGAATATGTTGCTGCTTGGATTCCAGGAAGGACATCACTCTCCATCTGTTGGATGTCTGCTGGGGGCAGTGGATTCTCTGAAAAGCATATCATATTTCTGAAGCTTCAAGCAAAGTCTCAAGGATGGGAACAAATTAGCTGCTCAGATAATCTACGCCCGCTAAAAATAACCCTTTTTTTGGCATGGGGGTGGGGTTATATCGTCTGCTCCTCGAGACGGGAAAACAGGAGGAGTACTCACCAGTGGTCTTCACCGCAGACACAACTCTCATGTTTAAAATGAAAAAGTATGAACCCACTTTTAAGAAGTGTTTTGCTCACAAAATAAACCCCTGTCAGAGTCCATTGAACATCAGATAATGCATTAACAAGCAAGCATATGCTTTTCAGGGGGTCCTTTTATAAACAGCTGTTGGAATTGATATGCTTGTTGAGAAAACATTTATCAACATTTTGTTTACACAATTAGTTGTAACTTTAATGTTTTAATCTACCAGAATTGAACCACAGCACCAATAAAAAGAAATTTCAGCACCAATAAAATGTCGAAATATAAAAGCCACCAATCAAACACGCCAAAAATAGTAACTATGGCATAATTAAAAATAATTTGGAAGTTTGGAAGAGAAACAGAACTGCTGATTTTTTTCTTAAAGAAGTACTTCTTGTCATTGTGCGGTAATTAGTAATTAATGATGCATTTTAAATACTTCATGATGAGGGTCCTTCCCTTTCTTGTTACCTAGCAACAGCGAGCTGCCACAGAATCAAATTATGTTCTCAATACGATGATGGGACTATGGATTGTGTGCCACATTCTGAATTTAACAAAAAGGCTTTTCAAATGGAAATACTAAGTGTCGCAGTGCTAACAACAAGGGCTCCAAATTAAATTCATGTAAAAGCACATGCAATGCTTGAAATGTTGTTTAACCAGGTATCATTGTCACTTAAATTTTCTTACATAAACAAATATATGTTCCGGAAAACACTGGACACCTTCGCACTTATAGTATTATAGATTTAAGGAATAAATCCCTTCTCTGGTTTGCTCAGTCTCTTTAGTGGCACCTGTACTGAGTTTGTATTCCCGAAAATGAGATGCAACTTCTCAGTTCGACATAACTTTATAAATATTCTCCATCACATCCAGCACACTAAAACGCACTGGATAAAGACTTCAAAAAGAGAATGAATGAACATATGCTAACAGTATTCAGAAGTTTAAGAAGACTGAAAAAGCCAAATTAAATTATAAATTCCTGAGATGACCGGAGACAATTTCACAAAAATCTGTTTATGTAATATTAAATTAAGAAATTATACAATTTCTGGCGCTGTATTGATTGAGAACAATGCATTTTCAAAGTGAATGTCCTATTCAAATGCAATGTAGATATTTATCAAAAGCTTTCAGAAATTTGCATGAGTGTAAAGCCCTAAAACTCTTATATTCATGTCCCTGCATCTTTCAACCACAATCAGCTTAGCTTAGACCTCTTCGTCCTGGCAGGAACACGGGCCGGGACTCAATTTTCCGTCACAAGGGTCTTTATTTTGTCTCAGCTTGCACCTGGCCCCATGACAACCCCACCTCTTCCAGCTCAGCCACCACTGTTTGTCGCCTGGTTGTTTTTCGGCCCGTGTCACTGCAGTGCATCTAAAAGTTATTTAGACGCCCTTTTTTGAGAAATCCTCATGCTATTAGATCATGCTCACCTTTATCTCAAGAGAAACACTCTTACAGCCTGTGTGTTTTTTAAACATGCTTTCTCACTGGACTTTTTTTTCAAAGTGATGTTACAGATCTTGTGAATGAAACCATTGTGGAAGGAATCAACATTGTTTATACGTCTTGACTACCCTCCAGAGCTCTGAGCCACGCACAAGCAACAGCTTTTTCATTGGCATTGTGGAGCCTGATCTGGCATGGTACACTATAGAACTCCAGATGGTATGGAGTTTATTAAATGCACCTCAGGCTTTATTTAACCGGGACTTGGCTTCTTCCTTGGTAACGATGTTGCTGTTAATGAGGCTTCCAAGGTAAGGGGAGTTCTCTTCATACTCTTGAGCCTCTTTGTGGATGGTGATTAGGGATACAGCTGGTACAAAAATGACTTTGGTCTCCTGCTTATGTGATATGAAAAATTGTCCACTGGATTCCTCAGGTAAGATCTGATTTTCTTTGACACAAACTGGAGATGGTTTGACAGTAGACTTTGCTTGGAATTACTTTGTAGGAGTGTTGTTAAGGATGATACTGCATTTCAAGAGCTTCTAGAACTTACAAATTAGGTCGAAAATCTTAAGTGATATTCTGTCGGCTCTGACAATCTTCCACAGGCATCTCACAGTGGACGCTGTCAACAATAAATCTGATGTACTGGAGTGAATTCCACTTCAAACACTGCGGAGGATTTTGTGGGTAAAGCTCTGTTCCTCTTCCTTCAACAACCCGCCTTATGGTTGACTGAGTTTGTTATCAATGGCAATGTCGATGCTGCTGGAGATTTTGCTGGGAATGGAATTGTACCTCGCCAGTAGTCACTGTTGTTGAGGTTGCCTTTGTTTGGCTGCTTGAAGATGAGGCCTTCAGTACAATCTTGAGGTGCGACTTTGTACGCCCAGTCATTTCAAAAGAGTTCAGTCAGGCATTGATACAGGACATAATGTCACCTACTGCCTGAACACCTGAACTGTTAGTGGGAGATGCCCACTATCAAGGCCAATGTGTGTTGGAACAACGAGGTGGTGAAGAACGCAATTTGTAGCATGTAACAGACAATGTAACAGCTACGCCTTGTTCCTAGATGTACACAAGCACTATCAATAAATGTAATTTACAATAGGGAGGCTGCCGCTCATGGCTTTAACAAGGATCGGATCTGATAAAGGCCTACAAGGTAAAAAAACAAAAGACAACCCGGTAAATATCATGACTGTTAAAAAAAACAATGTATAAAATAAAACAACATGCTTTTCAGTCAAATTGACACAGTTTCAATTCTCAATGAAGCATCTTCCCATCGGTACAGGTCGGTCAGCCTTAACCTGGAACGGCAATGAATGAAACACAACGTGGTAAAAACGTAACTAATAACAATTACACTTCTTTAAAACAACTAAAATGGGATTACAGGGATTGTCTACCATGATACTTGGCCAAGGAAGGAATGGGGAACCAGGGAAGAGAAACAAGAAACTCAAGCACAAACAAACTTCACTCCAGTTTTGACCGCGTGAGGGGCTGTTTATATAATCAATGGCCTCATACCATCTCTCATACCTCATACCTGATCCTGCTTAGTAATCACCCCGTGCCAGTCCAACCCAAGGTCCCTACGCTCAGTTTCAGGAACATGCTTTTGTTAATGCAGAGTGGAGTTGTTGGCCCCACACCCAACCCCAAACCATGAGGGCCAGGGGGTGAATTTGGTTTCTGTTGGCTGTCAGCTGGTAGTCAGTGGGGTGGTCCAGGTGCTTCAAGGATCCTGAATATTATACCACTGCCTGGAGGGTTAGACCTTGCCGAGCATTTTTCAGGTGTTGAGCCAGATGAAATTAACAGCCACAATCATGCCATAAAATGCATGACCGTGCATGTTTCCTAAAGGCCTTTGACAAATTTTGAATTCAGTTTTAATTCCTGCTGAGACTACTTAATTGTCGCACAAACACTGAATTGCATTTAACTCTACCTCCCCTGGCTTGTCAGCTTCTAACTACATTCTGATTTTCTTGAGTGTCCTTCTCCCCTGACTCTCCTCCGACATTGGAGAGATAAGGTGTGGCAAAACTAAAGAAGGGTATCTTCGATGCAGTTCTGGCTACAAGAATGGACCTCCCACAAAGAACATCACTGTTTATTGTATTCTGTATTTGCTGTATTCTGTATGTTTCTACCATTACGACATTTTCCAGGAGTTCTCTCGGCTGCCTCTGGGGTCAGGGAATACATTTCCAGTTTTCCCACATTGGCTCTGGATTTTCAGTTTTTTTGATTCCCTCTGGAAAATGCAACCTGTTAAGTGCTTTGTGACAAATCCTGCTGCTATATTGGCCTATAATAAATGCTACTTGATTGATTGATTGATTGAATTACTAGTTAGCATTATGCGCTGAATCGATTCAGAATCTTAGGTTTCAGTTGCATGTATGTTTATTTGTCGTCTAAAGACAAAAAAAAAAAAACACACCCTCACCACAGGAGCGAACCTCCGGGAACTATTTTCAGCAGGAAGCTAATTAAACAAAACACTTTAACACAAACAGGCTCATTTTCTGGTGTGACGGCACCAAGATAATCCTAAATCTAGCGATCTCTTTCTGCTCTTCTCTGTTGGATGTGAAAGCAGTGAGAGAGATTGAAGGGGAGCACAGTGCTCTGTGGTTGGCCCAAACGTTTATTCAGGGAAATTTATGGGAAAGGCCCACACATGAGTTCTGGGCAGGCAGTGGATGACTGGGACATTTGATTTGTGCAGGTTTGTGCCGCTTAACCAGTGAGGGAGTGTGAGGAGAGGAGCCACACTGCATAGACATTAGTGCGTTTAAACTCATAAGTACAAGGCTGCCCCAGAGCAATTGTATCGGTCATGATTTGCCCTGCCATTTAGATTACGGTGTTGCGCAGCAGATCAGCAGTTAAAGAGCAAAACTTTGTACGTTTTTTTTTTGTTGTTGTTGTTGTACTGGGTAATTTAAAACATATAAATCTGTCATTCTAGATTAAAGTTTGTTGATGTAATGGACCCCTGGTAGTCCCGATATGGTCGTGGGGGGTTGCAGAGGCTTTTTTATAGGCACACACAAATAAAAACGATTTTGTTTGGCTTTAAATAGGAATGGAAATGAAACACAAATATGCTATATCTACAGGTCACTTGGTTGAACCGCAGACTTGATTTTTTTTAAATGTAACAATTTACTTGCCGTTGGCAAACCATTGTAAATCGGTAGCCTACAGAATGGGTTGAAGATAAATTTCGTCTTTTCCTACCCACCCCGATTTTAAATACCTTTCGGACTCTGTCCAACCACTATCTATCCCACTGAGCGATTAGCAATGACACTTTATTTTTAGTTTTTAAGAATTGGTATATTACCCAAAAAACATTTCCTAAACGTTATCTCCCAACTGGAGGCGGGCTTAGTAAGACATCGGTAGATGTGTGTATTTCTAAATAAATAAATATTTAAAATGAAAGAATTTAAGTCGACGAGGTTTATTGAGTTTGTAGCCATTTAACGTTTGTCCCCACAATCTTATTATTATTTATTATAACCAGAAACGTTATAAAAGAAAAATGTTATGAGAAAATCTTAGACGCTTTCACAAAATTATTTGTGAAAACGGTGTGTAGACCTGTTTGGCTCTTCTTTTATTCTCCCTTTATTTGAAATGCGGAGCATTTGAAAGTATAAACAAAATTCGCAATAGTCAACACGTATATCAATGTACTATAAATGTTCCTAGTTTTCGTACTTCTCGTACGTTCCTACTGGGGTCGCGCAATATTTTCTCCTTTTGAGTGATCGCAGGTTGGAAAATATTTAAAAACTACGGATCTAAAACTACTTATCTAAGACTAGCAATACTAACAGAATCTTAATATTGCTTATTATACAGTAGATACGATTTAGGCTGTATTATATCATCTTACAAACAGTATGAAGAGAGTTTTGCTTAATAACGTTTTCCCTTGAGGAACCAGCTTGATAAGGGTCAACTAAAAAAGATTTTGTTGTTCCTCCTCCGCACCATTAATGCTAAAATTACTCTGAAAGCAAGATTTTTTGTGTGTGAACCAATTTATATCTTGCAGGGGCATAAGGTGACAAAGGTTATCTTATCAAGCTTGATTAAGAGCTGGTATTCTATTGGTTGCTTAATTTTTTGTCCTTAATTGGATGTTTTATGTTATGCAGTTTTTTCTTACGTTTGGTAAAAAAAACAAGATGGATATCACCATGTGCTGAAAGAGGTGATACAGGCATTATTTATGTTATTTATCAAACAATTATTTTTGTTTAAATAAATTATTTTAAGCCAAGTAAGTTGGTTTTGGGGTGTGATCTTTTACTGGGTGTAAATTTAGGTAAATTTGAGAGAAGAGAGGATGGCTGGTTAAGGAATGGCCAGAGGTTGATCCTTAGATATTAGACAGGATAGTGGAATTAGGGTAGTTTAGTTTTCCCAATAATCATTAAAGAAAAAAATTAACAATTGTGAATTACAAATGAATGATTGGCAGCAAGGTGCCTGTGGACAGTTGGACGGTGCGTAAAGCATTGATGAGTACATTATGCAGAGGTGTACCACTTCATCACCTCACCTGAGGTTCGTGGATCACCATAGTCCTGTGCTGTCCTGTCGACTGGCATTTCGGCTTCTCGTCTCCAGACTTCCAACGTTCTTTCCTCAGTCTTCAATTTCTGTCAAGGGCTTAATGAATACTGTGGAGTTTGTTTCTTTTATGATTTCCCTGAAGCGCTCCAACAGGCCACGACTCTCCATGGCAATTTTAATTGTTAGTCATACACTTGCAATTATCTTTGTGTAAGTTTTATTTTAATACTGTGGTTTTTATTGATGGTTGATGTAAGTTCATTATTTGTTTTCACATATTGATATAGACCATCTTAGTTAACATAATTTCTTTCTTTCCAATTTTTGTAGTAGTAGTAGTAGTAGTAGTAGTAGTAGTAGTAGTGGTAGTGGTACCTTATTTATCCCCCATGGGGGAAATTGTGATACTACAGCAGAAATTACCAAAATTACACAAAGAACATATAATAAATAAATCACACAACAACGAGTAATACATACATACAGGACGATTGTAAGGTGGAAGTGCAAATAAGCAGTGCAAATAAACAGTGCAAAAATAAAAGCAGAGTGCAGAGCAGGTAAATGATTCCTGGCTAGTAGTGACCAGTGTTCTGGCTCACACTGCAGCATTGTGAAGTCTGATGGCTGAGAAACTGTGGTTCACTTTGATTGTTTGACAGTTAATTGTCTGGCAGTGAGGATGGCTGGTTAACGAATGGCAAGAGGTTGATCCTTAGAGATTAGACAGGATAGTGGAATTAGGGTAATTTCGTTTTTTTTCAATAATCATTAAATAAAAAAACTCTTATTAATTACTAATAAATAATTAGCAATCATTTTTACTATAATCGTTCTCAGTTTTAAATGAATTTGCTAAAAGTGAGTACATTTTTTCTCTAAGTGATAGTTGATGGATACGTTTCATCGCACACACATCACGTTGTGTGGGGGCTCACGGTTGTTTCCTGTGGGTTTTATTTATTTGGTGGGCTTATGCTATGGGGCATTTACCGAAATATAAAAACTAAACTCGCCCCTGAAGAGCGAGTTGTGTATAGTTTTCCATCAGTCTGAAGTGTGCTCACCACATTTCCTATCATCTTTCTTTCGCTGAACAAGTTATTTCTGCTACTTTTCTGCTTACGTGTCTCACTCTGCAGGCAGAGGGTAGCACATAAGGCCTCCTGGGAGGGTTACATAATGTGCAGTTTATCCTATCAGAGAATGGGCAGTAGCATGCATAGCATTGCAGGAAGTGTGCATCTTACACGTTCAAAATAATGTAAGCAATATACGTGTCCCCATAAGCAACTAATGAAATCAGCTGCACTCCAAAGTTCTGACCAGGGGAGGACGTGACTGCCTGTAGGTACACTCTATGACAAGTGATTTTGTCAGGGAAGCCATCTCACTGGAACTGTTGACAAGTGACTAATTCCGCTGCCTGATGGAAACTTGCCAAGAAGCTATCTGTTCGTCAATCCACGGGTAGAGACCCCGGGCAGAAACTCTCAGGAGTTCTTCATCTTCTTCATGCTCAGCAAGCGTAATGGCTGGCAGTTTTGAGAACTGCTTAG
>JAOYSI010043197.1:0-26070 GCA_025775065.1 Hiodon alosoides | reverse complement strand
ATTGACCATTAACAACAATTTATGATGTGGCTAGATAGTCTAGTTTCTGTGTAATGTGTTTAGCATGGATCTGTTGTTAAGTTAAGCTGAAGAAGTTTGATTGGGAGGCTTGATGAGTTGTTTAAATGTGTGTCTTCTCAGTAGGAGATGTAGTGCATCATTATACAGCAACAGCTAAAAGTATGTGAAAGATTGTGTGTGCTTGTATGCAAGAATGTGTATGTCTTAGCGAAAGAGGTGGTGTGTGTGAGATAAATACTGAGTGTGCTTGAATGTGAGTAGATGTATGTGTTAGTAAAAAAGAGAGGCTGTGTGTGTGAGAGAAAGATTGACTGTTTGTGGGCTGTAATGTTACCGAGTTACTAAGAGGCTTGTTATGTCACTGCCTGTAAGATTCTCCTCTTTCGTTAGTCATGGCCTGAGTTCATTGTTGTGGCGTGGTCCAAAGATAGCTAATTTTAGACATGACTCTCACTTTCCTGGGTAGGACTGGTTTAAATCCGCACTTTCAGACATGGACATGCTGTGGGCAGTAAAGCGGCAACTCCCTCCCTAACTGCAGCTCCATTCGGAGACAGCCCTGTGCTCCTTAGTACAGACGGCTGCTCTCTGTGTGTGTGGCTCCTGCAGCTGGACTGAGAACAAGGCACGCCCCCCCCTGTCAAAGCCCCGTTGCACAACCCGCATCGAGGCCTCCCCCATGCTGGGTCTCTGGGGCGCGTACGCCATGCGGCCTTTCACAGAACGGCACGTTTCAGCCACGGCTGAATAAGCTACGCACGCCCTTGCTGTTCCCCACAAATCTGAGCCCTTCTCAGGGAAACCGCTGCAGTTGTTCATCATGTTGAGGACGTCGAGCAGTCTCCAATTTAATCGGTGTACCCTGCGGGATGCTGATTAAAAGGGCTTTTTGGTGTTACCGACGACGCACAAGAGAAAAGACCGTGCATGATTGTCGGCTTCAGGTAGTTCTCTCTCCCAGGAACCATTTTGTGGGATTTTGCAAGGCCCGTTGGGGTTCGGGAGTTGCTTTAGCCCGCTAGGGACATTTAGCGGTACACGATTAAAATCCGCTAATTCAAGAAAGCTCGACTGTTTCCTGGAAACAACCGCAATTGCTGCAAAAACGGACGCTTCAAGTGAGGAGTTCAGAGGAAACTTTATTTTGAAATGTCAGTGTTCAAAGAGAAAACAAACAGCAATATAAATATTAGCATATAAAATAAGAGTAACACGGGAGCGCTGACCTAAGCAGTGAATAAGAGTGCTAATCCAGCAGAATATAGACAAGCAATATATCAGACACACATTAATATATCAATTTATATAGACAGGAGAGGGACCTCAGCAGCAGAATGCACAATAGAAATCACAGACACAAAGGGAAAAAAAAAAAGTTATAGTCGGTTAGAAACACTTTTTTTGGAATTTTTTTGCATTTTGTGTTTTTTTTTGTTAGTTCTGGGTGTTAAAAGAGAAAGAAACACAAAAATATGCACACCACATTTCACAGGTTTCTAACTACATTTGTGTGTCTTATTTGAGTGTTTTAGTTCTTTTATTTACACCAGGTTTTAGTCTGTGAGCTCAATGTTACTATAGCACTACACTTTCTCTGACTTGTCTTTTTTTCTGAAAAATATGCTAAACATTCCAGTAGTAGCAACATTTCAGGGCTTTAGGCTGAATCTCATCTCATCTCATTACATGGCGGTCAATACAGACATGACCAGACAGGGACTATTTACACAGGGGGAGAGATTAATACAGACTGGGAGTAGATTCCGGGCAGGTCCTAAGGGGTTTGGCTAGACGGACCAAGGCCAGTAATGCGTGATGCTCAGTGTTGCTCCATGGTTTCGACAGAAGAACCATCTGGACCAGATGCCACCTGCTAACTGTATGGCTAGTTTCACCACTCTCTACCGGTCCACCTACGATCACGAGGAATACCGATCAGCTGTTTACCACCGTTCTCCCCTCTCTTCCTCCACTCACAGTGAGTGGACGGACAGCCACGACCAGCTCTGGATTGCAATGAATCAGGCTTACGTTTAGCTGTGGTCTGAAGATACTGGCACTGTGAGAAAGCAATAGCATCATGGCATTCACTACAGTAATGTCCAAAGCAGCCAGACGTCATGGCCAGAATGCAGCCCAGCCCACCACAGGACGGTACAATCGGCAGCTGGCTGTCAGTTTGGGGAGAGCGGTGCAAAAAGCCTCCCCTGGACTAGTGAGGAACCAAAGTGAGAAGGCCATAAAAGAAGGAGCCCTACAGGGAGGGGCCGGCTGCCTTTATGGCGACTGTAAACTGGGAACTGGGAACTGGGAAATCATCGCCCTGTGACATTATGGCTGCTCTGATGCAGGGCCACCGATTTACTACCACTTATGTTAGAAAAGCATTTTGCCAATGTGGAGAGCTGAAATGTAAAAATGTTCTGCTCTAATTCTAAGAGTGTTTGAAATACTCAATTAGCCATCGCTAATAAAACAAAGCATCATCCAGAGTTAATGTTACTTAACGTCTAAATAGCTAAAGCAATGTTGCCTCTTTTTTCCCCCAAAAAATTAACACAGCGGCATTATCGTCCAAAGAAAGACGACGCTTCTCCCTTAGCAAGCCAAAGCTGGTTTTCTTCATTACTTAATGCATAGTTTAACATCTGTGGTTTTTAAGTCTTGAGTAAAGGACGGATCATGCAAATTCATAAGGAACTCAAATAACAGTGCCATCATTGTCACCACACATAGCAACTACTTGCATTTAAAGTAACAGAAACTTCAATATGAGACGAGTGTTTCATTAAAATGGATCATATTTATGTTATTCAATACTATATTCAATACTTAAGAGGGAATCCCCCAAAAAAGTTTCTACTGAGCTTCTAAATTTTTAAATCCGTCTGGATTAAATGACAGACAATACATAATTTTTTTTTGTCTTTCGATCACCCATCCCACATTTAAAAATTAGGAAACGATTCCAAGTAGCTCATGTTATCATACAGCACATTGTACGCACACTGCATGGTTGGATGGGAAGAGAGAGAAAAAAAAAAAAGAAGTTAAATCATCCAATTGTAACCCACGCAATGCTCCATTCATCACAAACTTTGGGATGTTCAGATCAATCGCTGCACGGAAACCGGACCTACAGGAGCCTTGATTTGACGGGACTCTATTCCGGTTGCCGTAGCTCCTACTTTTTCTCCTTCTTGGCGGACTTCTTCTTGCTGGCGGGGGTCTGGGCAGCCTTGGGGGCGTCGGCCTGAGCCGGGGGAGCCGGCTGCGGCTGCGGCTGCGCCGGGGGTAGGGCCTGCTGCTGATTGGCCGTCAGCGTGGCGGTGCTGCCCGGGATGTAGACGTTCTGGCGGTAGTCGGGCACGTGCTGCAGGGTGAACTGGGGTCCGTAGCGGGTGCTGAGGCCCATGGTGCCCGGGGTCAGAGTTGCGGTCGCCTCGCTCACCTCTGAGAGAGCGAGAGAGAGAGAGACGGAGAACGCGTGAGACAAAGAAACACAAAGAGCATGTAGCAAACATACGCAGGAACAGAGTTTGTGGCTTTACACAAACTCAACAGGGGACTGACCATAGTGAGGAGTGACCATACTTCAACTAGACCCAAGTCTTAACAGTAGTGTGTGTGTGCGTGTGGGTGTGTCATTTCTGTGTGAGCGAGAGAAAAAGAGAGAGAGAGAGACGACTCTCTGTGCTCAGCTTTCAGCTTACGTTTTCCTCCCAGCTGCGCACTGTAGAGCAACCCTGGCTGCCCCCGCAGTCTTGGGCCAGCGCTGACTGTGGAAACCGGTGAAGTTATTGTGTAAGCTTAGACCAAGGGGAGGAGAGAAGACAGTGGAAAGAGTGAGGCGGTCTCTGGCGGAGCACGGCATGATGTGTAGTGCTCGACCGACAGCAGGACCACCCCCGGCGAAGCCGGCGATTGTGTGTGCGTGTGTGTGAGTGCGCGTGAGTATGCATGTTTGTATTTCTGTGTGTGAGTGTGTGCATGTTTGTGATTCTGTGCGTGTGTGTGTGCATGTTTGTGTTTGTGTGTGTGTGTTTGTGCGCATGTTTGTGATTCTGTGCGTGTGTGTGTGCTTGTTTGTGTTTCTGTGTGTGTGCACGTTTGTGTGGGTGTGTGTGTGCGCTAACATTTTTCCCGAGTCACTGCAGACATACGGGCAGGAGTCTATACTAAGCTTGGTCGTCCCCAAGTGCTTTGCTTTTCAAGCCTGCCTGCCGCCTTTTCACAACAGCCAAAGCACTTCACCTGATTCAAATGCCGTGCGACATGCGAGCCCTGTCCACAGTTTGCATACACACAAGGCCCAGCAGGGCTCCCGCTGCCCGTCTCCAGCCAGGTGTGTTTGAGTAAACGTGGTCAGACCCCATAGGTGCACACACCCAATCAGCCCAAACTTCGTTGGGTTCTACCCAACCAGACCAGCACACCAGATCCTGCAGCTATGTGTTAGTGCTGCAATAAGCAAGCCAGCTACACCCCCATAAAGACATCGAGCAAAATCAGACAATCCCGCAACGATAAAAAACCTAAGTTGTAAATGCCAGCTGGGAGCATTTTATACGCAGCATTAACCCAAGGACAGCACTTCTTGCGTACCCAGTCTGATAGTCCTCCATCTAAGAGACCGCAGGGCTTCACCAGGCTGAGAATGACCAAATGCCTGATCAATCTGAGAACTGAGCGCTTAAAAAAACAGCAGCAAAACCTTCTCTTGCAACTCATTAATGGAATCCACAGGCATTGTTCAGAGTAAAAAATATTACCAGTGAACTGTTGTTTACTGCAGTCACATGAACAGAAAACATACATTAATTTCACTAAGCCTGTCTGAGGCTTCACAAGCACCAAAACGCTGTATAATTTGACAAATGCCATAATCAGATTTGCTCTTCTCTTTCCCCCTTATTCACAGCAACAACGGCTGTCAGAGGCACACTCGTTTAACGGGGGGCAGGAGCAGGGTAGCGTTGTTTCTCCCTGACCCTATGCGACCGTACAGTGTGAAGATAAGTGTGAGGAGGAGGAGTACAGAGAGGAGAGAAAAGACAACTCCAGACTTACCATTGGCTGCTGCCATCAGGGCCTGGAGCTGTTCTGCCTCAGTGGGGGGGTTGGGCCAGGGTCCAGTTCCTGCCATAGCACCCGATTCTTCAGGGCGGGGTCCAGCTCTGCAGAGCAGCAGAGAGGTTAGTAACGTGTAAAAAAAAAAAAACACTCACACAATGCACACTCACGCATACAGACGCATATGCACACGCACACGCACACACACACATACTCAATATACATATGCACGCGAACGCAGGCTTTCACAACACGCAAACGCAGCTTGCACACACACTCAAACACCACGACACACACAAATAGTAAATATACACACGCATGTGCGCACACTTTTGCAACCGACATGCACAGCAGGCATACACACACACACACACTCACATACCACACACACACACACACACTCACATACCACACACACACACACACACACACACACACACACACACACACACACGCCTGTGCAGAGGCAGGCAGCCATTTCGCATTAGTGCTGCAGTACAGAAGGAAACGATGGCTGAAAGCAGACAGAGCAGGCAACGTGAGCAGACAGGTGTGGTCAAACAGGTGTTATTGAGAGCGACTGTAGCTTCAACATGCACCAATGACCACCTGCGGATTGTCTGCACTTGTCCTGTGATAGAATAGGCTCTCAGAGATGTGCACTGTGGAAGCAGAGGACAGCTGGAGTACGATACAAAACTAACTGAAGATACACCATAAATACTGTCAACAGGTTGCACTGTCCATAACTCCAGGAAAAGCCGCCCATAAACACAGCAAAAAAAACAAAAACAAAAAAAACACCCAAAACAAAACACTGTCCAATGATACTGTGTGGTTCTAGTGTAATGGAGGGAATCTAACTAACATCTATTATAGCTTGTGTCCAAGCATGCGATTGCATCACTATCCCTCACTAATAAAAGACAAATGTGTTGAGTTGAATCCTGATCACACAAACTCCTGCATCACAGCCGTGTAGCATCGTGGGGAGAAGGGCGAGAAGGGAGAGAAAGGCAGCTATTGGTCCAGCAGTATTCCAGGAATCTCCATCAGGCTGTACACCCTTAGCAACACAGAGGGGTTACATTTCTGGACTTTTACGAGGGGGCCATTAAAATCAAAGGCCTCTGAGCTCATTAAAAAACAGTAGATAGTATGGCCTGGCAGATCACATAAGCCACATGGTGACAGAGGAAGTCCCTTTACACAGGAAGTGGCTCTAAACAGGAAAATAAGAGGGAAAAGTTGGCAGGACCTCTCTGTGAAAGGTGCAAGGAAGCACGAACAGGCCACTGGTGCGGGGCGTCTCAGTCATTCTGGAAAAATTAGCTCAGGGGTGAACCCAGACATTGATTCAATTTGCTGAGCTGGATATCCTGTCACACAGGCTGTTTGTTAGCTGTCCTGAGATCAGCTCATCTCAGGGCAAGAGAGGATAGACACAGGAACATCAGCTAGCCATTTGACAATGCTCCCACAACCCTGCTGCACTGCATTAACATATAGACTGCTGGCGTGAGATTACCCATACAATCTCACATATGTATGGTACACAGCACCAGAAGGTGAAGAGTCTTTGTGAAAATGTTGACGGAGAAAAACCAAACTACTGGGTTTGAGACAACGACCCCGTCGTAGAACCATGGCAAACAATTTAATGTCCAACAACACTACTTGTAAATCACAATTTGCATTAATGTCATTATTACAATAAGCATTATTCCTGCCAAGTTCCTATTTCCTATTGGCAAAAGAATTACAACATGGTTCTAAGTGTAATTTGATGAAATATTCCAGACTGATTCTGTTTTGTATTATTGACATCTTCACCCCATCTTAGTCATCCCGGAAGCTATGATACACAGATACAGACACAATGACAGACTACAGATGATAGACAAACGGACTACCCTACAGGACAGGGTACACATTACACAGCTTAGCAAAGCCTAGCCAGTAGCACTGAGACAGGAGCTGGAGCCTAAGCACATCTACGCGCAGCTCCACCCCTACCTACACCACTATACCTCGTTTTCTCATACGGAGTCCATCTTTGCTGTGTTGTGTGGAACCTGTACTGACTGAGACAAAGAAAAAAGGGGTGCGGTTCAGCCACCTTCCACGGACTGTCTACCTCTTGCTGCACCCGCCACTCCATGCCCGCCGGGGCGACTGATGTGGCTCAACCTTGACGCCAAACCCAGACTGCGCCCTCTCTATTACACCCAGCACCTGTGAGCCCCTGCCCCTAGCACGTACGTGTGTGTGTGTGTGTGTGTGTGTGTGTGTGTGTGTGTGTGTGTGTGTGTGTGTGTGTGTGTGTCTGTGTGAGAACAGAAAGGAGGACACTCACCCACTGGGCCCAGGCCTCTGGTTCTGAGAGAAGCGCCAGTCTGCGTTGGGTGGTTTTTGCTGTAAGGAGTAAAAGAAAGACTAGTTGAATATCAAACATCACTGACACATTAAAGGGAGAGATTTAGGCTGCTGGTGGGAGCAGGGGCAGAGCCAGTACTGGAGTCCCAGGATCCCCCCCCCCAATCTTTTACAAACCTCAAGACGGTGGACTCAATCTAACAGAAAACATGTGAGTTAGACCAAAATTTAAACCAGAAACACATTTTGAGTATGATCTGCATTATTATAGCTGTCGAAATAGAAAATGCCTCAGTATATATAACTGAACTAAATAATTATTATCTGGTGTAGTCGTTTTCCTGATCGGAAATGTTACACATAGGTCATGTGAACAATGTTCTTCAGATGCTGAAAGTTAGAGGATTTCCCTGTGAAGATTCAGCTGTGTAAACAGCAAGCAGGACAAATGACCTCAGGTGCTCTCACAAAGCCATGCCTCAGATGGAGTTTCACTTCCTCAAGAGTCAAAGAGTTTGACTTCATGAAAAAATTATCAGCCAACAGTAACTGTGCCTCTGTCACCAATATGAACCAGTTTAACTCCTACTGTGGCCTCCTTGGAAAGCACGGTCCAGGGAAAAGAACTCAGCCAACCTCTACCTCACTTCTCTAGAAAAGATTACCCCACCTCCAAGCCACCTGGCCTCTGTACAACTGTACCAAACACAGCATCGCACCCACACACTTACGCACACAAAGACACAGAGGTCCACTTCTAACCAACAGAAAGGGAATACTAAATATTAGGTCTGTTGTGTTTCTTGGATGTGCTCCCATTTACTTCTTAAATAAGTGACCCCAGAAGTGAAGGACCATAACAGGTAAGGCTTACACAGCATGGACAGACATCATCTTGGTTAGCTCTCTCACACAGACACAGTGCAAGTGTAAAACTAAAGTACATACACGCCAGACTCTCATTGGCTGAGACAGAAGCTTCACCTCAGTGGCAGTGGGAACAGAAGGAAACCTCACCTCATTGCCTGTGCTTACAGGAAGAAGCCTCACCTCATTGGCTGCAGCCACTAGGTGTTTTCTGGATAGCGTCATGCTCAGTGTGTCATGACTCATCATGGGGGTTTTTACGAACACAAAGTCACTGCGGCTGGAAAGCGTGGAGTAGCAGGGCCTGTAGGTGTGGGTGTTCGCCTCAGGGTGTTGCCCCACCACCTCTACATACTTAATGGGCCCGTCCGTATTGAGCCTCAGTTGCAGGTTCTTCTGGGAGGGCTGGCGGTGAACGTGCCTGGACCTCAGGCTGCGGCGGGGGATACAGCAGTTGTCCGTGTGGTCACCCCTATGCCTCAGGCACCACACCATGAGGGCCACGAATGTCAGGAAGGACACAGCTGAAACGCAGCCCAGGGAGACAATCAAGTAGAGAGTCATGTCGGCTAGGCCGCCATAAGGCGATGTTCCCTTGGTGTTGGTGGAGATATGGAGGTCCTTCTCCTCCACAACAATGGAGACAGCCACAGTGGTGGAGAGAGAGGGGCTCCCGTTATCCTGCACCACTACCACAATGTCATACACAGGGCCTTCTTCCCGGTGCTCATCCTCCTCCTCCTTGCTCAGCCGCCTGGCTGTCCTCAGCTCCCCAGTGTGAGGTCCTACGCGGAAGAGACTGGAGTGCTGGCCGGGGGAGATGCTATAGAGCAGCCAGGCGTTGTGCCCGCTGTCAGGGTCCACGGCCACAATCCTGCTCAGGAAGAAGCCGGCTGGTGCATGGCGGGGCGCCGTCAGACGCAGGGTGCTGCCAGCCAAGAAAACGGGGTACACCACAGCAGGGACGTTGTCGTTCTCATCCACCACAAACACATGCACCGTCACGTTAGCTGCCCGCGGCGGTGTCCCGGCGTCCTTGGCCTGCACCACCAACTGAAAGGCCTTTAGCCGCTCGTGGTCCAGCGAGCGCATGGCCCGGATGTGTCCCTCCTCTGGGTCAACGTAGACATAGGATGACACCGACACGCCGTCGATCGCGCTCTCCAGGACAGAGAAGGAGAGGCGGGCGTTCTCGCCAGCATCTCGGTCCGATGCCGAGACGGTCAAGATTGCCACGCCAGGGGCGTTGTTCTCCGCCACCTCCGCCATGTAGGACGGCTGCGAGAAGACAGGGGCATTGTCATTCACGTCAGCGAGACTCACGGTAAAGGTCGATTTTGATGAGAGGGGAGGGGAGCCAGAGTCTGTTGCTGTAACCACGATGGTGTACTCAGACTGAGTCTCCCTGTCCAAGTGACCCTCTGTTACCACAGTGTAATGATCCCCAAAGGAGGAACTGAGCTTAAACGGCAACCCTTTGCCAATGTGCAGCGTCACCTCAGCATTTTTCCCAGAATCTTCATCCTCAACGTTGATAAACGCCACAACAGTGCCTGGTTCCGTGTCCTCTTTAATTGGATTCATCAACAGATTTACAGTCAAAACCGGGGTATTGTCATTCACGTCGGTGACTTCAACTTTAATATTACAGGAGCCCTCCATAGCCGGGCTCCCTTTGTCCCTGGCCTGCACGGTGATGTCGTACACATTCGCAACTTCAAAGTCCACTTCTCCAGTAACTTGGACCTCTCCTGTTACTGAATCCACACTGAAAAGCTTGAGGATGCGTTCTGGGGTATACTTACTAAACATGAAGGAGATCTCCCCGTTTAATCCGCTGTCGGCATCAGTAGCATTCAGTTTAGTAACTAAAGTACCAGGGGGAGAGTTTTCTAGCAGACTGACTTTTTTTGTGGGTTGGCCAAATACTGGAGCGTTGTCATTCACATCCAAAACTTTAATAACCACCAGAGAAGTCCCCGATTTCTCAGGCCTCCCCCCGTCCAGCGCAGTGAGCAGAAGTTGGAATGTGGCCTGCTTTTCTCTGTCCAGAGCCTTCTCTAACACAAGTTCGGGAAACTTGCTGCCGTCACTTTTAGTTACAACATTTAAAACAAAACAGTCGTTCGAACTTAGAAGGTAAGTCCGTAGTGAGTTGGTGCCCACATCTGGGTCCTGTGCGCTCTCCAAGCGAAATCTGGCCCCCGGCATGGCTGCCTCAGAAATCTCCAGGGATATATTTCTGGTAGGAAACTGGGGTGCGTTGTCATTTACATCCTCGACTAACACAACCACGCGGAAAATTTTCAAAGGGTTTTGAAGCATAATCCTAACATTTAAAGTGCAAACCGAGTTTAATTCACACAAGCGTTCCCTGTCAATAGTATGTTTAATTACCAAAGCACCATTACCGTTTACTTCAAAAAACTGAGCACCCGAATCCATGACGACCTGTAAATTTCTTTCCGTAATCATTGCAAGGTCGAGCCCCAAATCTTTAGCAATATTCCCCACAACGGAGCCTGGTTGTAACTCTTCTGCTATAGAATAAGTCAGCTCCATCGCACCGACAATCCAGCACTTCCAAGACAAAAACAGCCACAGAGCGAAACACTCCACAGCCCGTTTCCTCTTTCTGCATTCCATTGTAGAAATCCGCAGATTCAAGGAAAAAAAAATAACCTTTATCCTAAGAAACTCATCTTCCAGTTATAATCCACACTACCTGGTTTTGAAAGAGGATTCCCTTTCGCGCAAAACATCCACGAGACAGTTTGAATAATCCATGACGTCGCCCAAGTTTTCGGCAAAAAGAAGAGGAGAAAACGATACTTTTTTCGCCTCCCCTGAAGTTTCCCGCAATGGAGCACAACTCTGCTTCAGTGAGGGGCGGAGGGCTGATTACGTCACACAGCCATGCGCCAATTGGAGAGGAGCGCTCCTCAGTTCTATTGGAATACATTTTTTTCTAGACCATCACTGTTACACAGAGACCTAACAAAAGAAGATCGTACCGTGTTCTTGCAACAACAAAAATATACTTCCGCCAGCACAAAACCAAAAGGAAACAATCGGAAGCAGCCATAGCAAGATGTACAAGGCAACTAATTTAACAAACTTTCACACCAAGTTGAAGCAAGGAATATAACGGTGTTGTTAACGAAAGAGATTAGATTATTACACGGTGAATTTTTCAACATGCATTGCTTAGTTCTGGGGTTCCAAATCCTGGCCCAGCATTCTATAAAAGAGCACATCTCTGGGAATCAACCTCAGTACTCTGAGATTAGTCCAAAATAGTTCAATTGGATACATAATTTATTTACTTCTTTACTTGACTAGAATTAAAATCTGCATGTGTACACAGGGGACCTACAGGATCAATATCGGAAAACCTAGCTTCCTACCCATCGCTGAGAAACGTTAATTACATGTAATTGTTTAACACGCCGCAAGAGGGCATGCACTTAAAGGTTTTGCTGTCAAGTTGTCCAGTTTTCGCTAATTCAAGTCATTTGAACTGTTGTAAAGGAAACAACAACTCTGATATCTAAAAACAACGAGGTTCGTTACATTTGCAAACCTAAAAAAGAAACTGAATAAATGTATATGAAATTATCTTGAATTTAAACGGGTATGGATAAACGTCATAACATGAAGCTAGTAACGATCTAAAGTGTTTAGATCGTTAATGAACGTATATATTAAATGAATATAATTATGTTCATTAATTAGTTAGGATTATATACAACATAGCTACGTACACGCTGTTTGTGGTTGGAGCTCGAATTGCAGGTGCATCAGCCCCAGAAAGAGGAACAGCTTTGAAAACAATGACGGCTGACCCCAAACAAGAAAGAGGAAAAGTGGCCACAAGTCGGAGCACAGCGACAGTGAGAGATGGAGACTCAACCGAACAGTTGCCAAGAAATTATTTGCAAACTCAATCTAAAGCTTAGAGACTATGCTACACTCTACGCGGTGAGCTTCACGAAGCCTATTTTGGTATAGCTGCCAATTGAAAAACGCTTGTAACCAAAGCGTTCGCATAAACTGGTGTAATGAGCACAAAGCATGCACTTCTGAGCAGTGGAAGACAGTAACATGGTCTCATGAGTAGCAGTTTGCTCTTTTCCCCCCAAAATCTGGATCTGTTTGGAAAAAGCCAAATGAAGCCTTAAACCCCCAATTTCTGTTTCCAACTGATAAATGAGGTGGTGGATCTGTTATGATATCGTGGGAGTCATTGTGCCCGATTGCTACTCGGTGTAGTAGAATCACGGTTAATGAATACGAGGCCATTTTATGGCAATTTTTTTGCACACTGCTAAATTGCTTGCAGGTTGAGTGGCTTCACGAATACTAGGACAGTCAAACACATTGTATAGCTTCCTCAATCACCGGACCTAAACATCATTGACCCTTTATGGAAAGTTCTGGAACAGAGGGTGCGGAGCAGAATCTACTTCAATAATTAACACAAACCGGAGGCATTTCTTTTTGAAGAATGATCCAATATTCCACTAGAAACCGAATAAATTGGCATTACAGTAATCCAAGGTGGACTCAAGCTGTTCTGAATGCAAAGAAGTAGTTAAACGCTAACTGCATTCACACTTCACACTGTAAGAGACTTAACAAAGTAACTATGCTTCGAATTGAGGATAGTTAAGAAAGTTAAGAAAAACAAGTAGCTTACTCTTGATGGTTAATGAAAGCTAAAAAGTAGCAAAATAGTAGGGAAATATATAAATTCGCATTTATCATTTCACCCTAACCCTACCAGAGTCACCCATCGCACGATGGTCGCCAGATGTCTCCCAAATTGGCTAAACATGTTTTCAGTTACTGTGCTTTGAATTTAAAATGCTGGAGTTGTTGATGCCGAAAGTCGAGTGTGCCGCGATTTGATTAGCTTTATGTGCATTTGTTGCAATTAATATGAATTTGTAAACAGAAAATAAGGACTCATTATTGATTTTCATCAATAATAAACAGCTATTGTACTGGATCTATAGTTATTTTTAATTCAAGTATAACGTCAAATTAAACTTTTATTTTAAAGTAAGTGGATTATTACACTTAAAGGAAAACAAAAGAGTGAAATCGTATAACGGAGTTGAATCTGAAGCATAAAATCAAAGAAACACATAACATACAAAATAACTTTTGTTTATTATAATCAGTCATTATAATAATGGTTGTATTATTATTATTATTATTATTATTATTATTTAGTTAATGTTAAAGCCACATAAATATAACATTTATGACAAATTATTTTTCGTTACTATTGTTGGTATTACTCGGGCGGTCTTGTGCCGTCATGTGGTTGAGAGTGGGAAGTGCGGCCAATTCCTGTTTTTTTTTTATCCCCTCGCGGTAGACCGAGCAGCACCAATTATCTACATCATCATTCTACACACATGCAATGCGGAGATGGGGGAGTGGGTAGTGAGGCGAGGGGGAGGGGTAGCAGGGACGTATCAGATAGAACGAAACATCAGACATTTCTGACAAGAAGACCACAGTCGATTGGTAAGTTATTCATGTTTTGATATTTCCGACACAGAGGAGAAAAATAAAAATAACAGTATTGTCTGTGATAAACCATTATACAGCCATTTATCAATATCGAAATGCAGCATATCACTATTATATAAATACAATAGCACTCATATAAATGTTTTGGACGTGAACTTCCAGTCAGCTGCTAGAAATAAACTGACCTATAAAACCAATCCCCGTGTGCTCCTGCTTAATTGATTTCTCCGCAGAGAGCCTATCAGTTCTACGATTTTACAGAAATGGTCGGCATGTTCCCCGGTTACCCTAGAAACAGGACGTTCTTTGAGTTGCGTCATAAAAAAAAATTAAAAATAAATAAATAAATAAATAAAAAAAAGCTAGGAATGCATAAAATATTGTCCGTATTGTTTCTGGTTTAAACAGTGGCCATCACTAGATAAACCCAGTGAAGCATTAGATAAACAGCGATGATTGATACACTTAAAAACAATTACCCATTCGTATTGTCCAATGTAGTTTAAGAGTCATAGGCTTTGCTGTAGTTTTACAACGTACTGTAAGACGCAGTCTCTGCTCTGAGAAAAAGAACAGCGCCTTTCAGCACCCGCCTAGTGAACAGCGCCAAACATACACAGCGCATGCGTTCCTGCAGGCTGTGTGCTGAAAGGCACAGCGCCAAGATCTCATGGCGAGACCCCGTTAGAAACAAAAAAAAAAAAACGCCCTATTTCAGCCGGATAAAACACGCTCTTCTCTGCTTCTCTTACTCACACAATGACAATTTGAGAAATATATACATAAATACGTATTAAATTAAATTGAACACCAGAATGCATATTTTTCTTTACTGAAGGAAATACTACTTCACTCATTCATTTTGAGTCCCAGCAGTCCTCTGAGCTACAGAATGGGTGATATGAGGCTGTACGGCCGCCCCGACACCGCTGTAGCCCATTGCAAATATCTAGGTTACAGTCAGGAAAGACTGCCGTTGATTGGCTCCTAAAAACCAGTCTATCATTGCTGTGTTCAATTTCCTCAATTGGCAGTCAATAACAAAATGGATTAGGCTGGTGTATATATATATATATTGTGACTTTTATTGTCATTATTATTATCCACTATTAACATTGCTGTCATAAATATCATTTACATAATTACTGCAATTTGTCTTGATTCAGTATGACATCCCTAAATCCAGACCAGAATTAGACAGCCACGGCCATGTTCAGGACGATCCTTATATGGTCATCATTCTGATAATAGATCCGTAATTAGGCTCTCAATACTGTGACAGACGACGTGATTTAGGCAGACACCTGGGAAAGGCAGAGAAGCTAAGCCCTCCTTCTCACCCTGTGACTGTGATTGTGACTGTGGACAATACATGTTCTGAGGCCATGACCACAGGATAACCTGGCTACCATTAACACATTTACGTTTATCCATTCAGCATGTGCTCTTAATATAGAAACCTTGTCTTACCTTGTTAGGAGAGACATCAGGGTACCAGGAGAATAATCATAATCAGCAGCAGCAGCGGCAGCAGGAGGTGGAGGAGAGAGGAAGGGCTGTTGTTAGATTTTTAAAACAAAAAACCATTCACAAACTACTGGTTACAGTACTCACCCTTATGGTACTTACCATACTCACCATGAGCCATGGTTGGCTGCTCTCTGTGTGGTTTTTTGAATCTCGCACAAATCTCGAATATTAATTAGCATGAACCCATATCCAAAGCAACACAGCAAAATGCAACGCGGAAAAACAAGGGCTGATGTATTGGCCATGGAAGCACTGGCCATGATAATCGGATCAGCAACCCACAAAAAGAAAACAAAGCAATTCCCAAACTTATAAAATTACATCTTATTGCCGGCTTGAGACATATCATTATTCTCTAAGACCTGTCAGTGTATCACCTTGCTACAGCATATAACAGCAGTGCCAACACACTTGATATAGTAATATCTGATATGTTAACATGATGCTTGATTAGCTCAGAGTGATTCATGTTTGTCATTCGTTTATTTGGTCTTCAACGTGTTTTTCTTTTCTTTTCTAAATGGCACCACCTAACCGGTTTTAACGTGTGTGTGTGTGTGTGTGTGTTAAGCTGTCTGACTGAGAATGACTGAGGATGACTGATGATGACCCTCTCTGGCCGAGGTGTCCCTGGTGTGCATTTTTAAAAACTCCACTAACTATATACTAACACACAGGAGGGCACTGCTTACACTGCTTACTGCAGTCCTCTATATACCTCTTGACATACTTGTTCAAGACACGTACGCTGAACACTCTGTATTGCAGAGATTACTAATAATAGTCTAGAAAAAAAACGGATTGAGAAAAAGAGAGATTACAAGGGAGGGGTAATAGGAGATTGTGTGATGATTAACCTAGCTGGAATGCATTGGATGCTGATACTGCCATTTTCTAGCAGGCCACACCCCAGGAACTGGGATGAGGAATAGCTGAGCTTTATATCAGCCTCTTCAGAGCTGACATTCGATTCGCCAAAAAGGAACCGCACCAAAGAGAAACGCAATAAGAGAAACGCTCCCCCTCCATTTTGTTTTACTCAATTGAATGGAGCACATACGATAACACCAGAGATCAGGCTTGACACTGCTCTCTCTGAGCTGGGACTGAGGCTTTCTGCTTCATGGGCCCTGATCACACACTGAGGTCTTTTAATAGAGCGGTACCATTTTCAGCATGAGTCAGCCTGTTGTCATGGCAACACATCCCACCTCACATCCGTGGTGCTCGCTGTGGGGGAGGTATAAAATCAACCAGTGAGAGAAGAGGAGAGGAATACAAGAGACTCGAGACTAAAGCTTTGCTAGTAACTGTATACTGTATGTCTTTCCGTTGCTCACTAATTTTGACCTTGGAAAGGTAATATCTGTTTCACAATGCAACCAAATCATGAGTTGGTGGACAAGAATCAGGAATGTAAAATACAGGCGCTTTGTTCCTTTGTTCCAGTGTGAAATATAGGCAAGACTGCTGCAAGATGAATATTTGCTCCCGTAGAAACAGGGTGACTGACTCGATAATCTGCACCTGATCTGATCTGGAAGGGGGGAAGGGTTCCAGTCAGCGATAAAGACCTCGGTCTCTACTAAAGGACTAAATGTTTTCCACCCAGCTCCACGTCTCTCTAAAGATGCTCCTGACCCAGTTTTGCACAGTCCTCACAGAATTCACTGCAGGATCAGTGGAGTGTTACAAAAAACAACCAAGAACCGACGTGTGTGCGTGTAAGCGTTTTTGTGTGTAAGCATGTCGGCAACCACCTTGCACACACTTAGTCTCTACACTCTAAATTGCTCTAAATATTTTATCAATAAAATCACGACTATTAAGCCAGTACTGTTCATTTGTATAATGTTTTAACAATACTAAATTGTAAAGATTAAAAACAAGTGCCGGCACATCCTCCACCAACAGGATAGTATTTCAGTCCGCATGCATGCATGCATTGAAAATATAAAAACTCAACACCAAACTCACTCAAATTGAAATGGATATGCCTATTCTATTCAATATAAAATAACACCAAATTACAGGCAAAGGCCTCACGTTTTGCATTGTTTTGGTAATGATTGGCAACATGGTAAAAGGGAAAGCTTATCCCGGATCAGTACACTGAGGCATCTTCTTACTTTTCTCCCGCAAACTCTTGAACTCAGTGTTTAGCTTTCCCTAAGCAATGCAGGCTATTTTTTTATTGAATAAAATTTATTTTTATTTTTATATTTTTTATATTGAATGCGCAGAATTAAATTAACGAACAGAAAAATGAAAAAGAAAAAACAGCATTATAGTCAGGGATGGAAGCCAGACAGAGGGCTATTCCTCACACTAGCCAAAATGGGCCGGTACAGCAGAGCCATCATTAACACAGTTGGCATCGGTAAGAGTCTGAGCGACAATGCATTACACAGACACCTTAAATAACAAATCAAAGACTGCATTTGAAGATTCAAATATCCAATCAAGGACCAAACTACTTGGTACTACTAACTACTAAATCCAATTCTGAAAACAAGCAGTAATTTCCACATGCAATGCTAAATATAATTATAAACAACAATCCGGACCAGGATCCGGAATAGCTGGCAAGTGCATTTTGTGCTGAAACTTCAGTCTTAATTCTAAAAAAAGGGCCTCTGCTCTAAGTAAAACCTATTCCCTTATAGGAAAAACCCTATAACCCTATTCAGAGGGCCATCCCAGCATGCTCAGCTGTACAAGGACATACAGATTCCACATCTGGGCAGACCCACTCCCCAGTGTAACATCTGCATGTTGGGAGGCCCAAATTCCCAACAGACAAGAGCACAGTGGGGCAGTGGTTTAATCAGAACCCTGTGCAGATTCTCACACAATAACTGAGCAGCAGGGTTAATGACGCTCCGTCAGAAGCTCCAGTAATAGCCTGTGATTTACTACTTCCGACACCAAGAGAAATAAAACACATGTGGAGCAGATGTTGTTCATTCAGAACACACCGGCATGTTTGGCGCACTACCAGTCTGCCCTAAAAACTCACGCCACCCAAATCCAGACATGCATTTCCTGCTCTTTAGATCTTTGATTTACAGTGTGAACTCTTCCCTTCAATTTCTAAAGGAATTAAGATTTTCATGGGAACCGTTTCTTATAACAGCATTAAAAAACAGTACAGCGCCCTTTTAGTGTTTAGTGGTGAGATTCACTAAAGGTATATTGAAATTAATTTTAATTTGACTTTAAATTAATTTTCCCCTAAAAAGTAAAGGTTTTCTTGCTAATTCATCTCTCATTCTGGAATTCCAGTAAAAACATTTATAAAGTCAGGTGAAGCCTCCGGTTCTGTAGATGAGATGTTAAACTGGGCCAGCATGCAAGATGTGTAGCGGGTTGGAGACTAGGGCAGAGGTCCCATTCCTCAGCCCAATGACCCTTCCACAACTCCACAGTCATGTAGTAACACACACTTTTAATGCTCTGGAATGCGCTGCCACAAGCCTCGGAAGCCTTTAAAATAAATCACTCCTTTGGTTATATATTTGAAGGATGTTTTGATTTGTACTGCCAACTGTTCAGCCGGTTCATTGGTGAATACAGAATCAAAAGAATATTGTGAAAAACATCATGGAGATATAAGGCTAATGCAAGGTATTAGAGATATAACGTGTATTTCCTCACCTCTGGGGTGAGATAAACCTCCTCTTCCATTTTATTATCGCCTGGCACTGTGCTTGAGCAAGTCACGTGAGCACTCGTTGTTTAGCACACCTTGTAATTGTACACGTAATTGTACCTTGTAATTGTAAATTTCCTGTACCCTTAACATCTGTGTAATATTCTGTGAATATTCACGCTAGAGTTATAAAATAGTCTTTCGTACTTTAATCTGTAGAATTTTTGAAAAATAATCGCAAGAATAAATGCGACGAAAATAAATTAAACTACAGTAAAAGCTTTATGATTGTAAAACAAAGAAAAGTGATTGTTCAAAGTTTGTTATATAACCCAGCTTAACTAAAAATGTCTCACCTCACCATCGGAATCTGCATTGGCCTCATTCTCCTTTTGCACACGCTGTAGTGATTGTGTTCCACTGGCATTTAGGCTAATGACGCTCTGACTACAGGGTCTCAGGTACTTGACGTCACTTTCTCTCGAGTCAGTCGTCATGCACACCTCATAATTGTACATGTGTGGTAGAGTTCCTGTACCTCCTGCGTCTGCGTACTGAGACGGATAGTACGGAATAACTGGGAGATTAGACTGGTAAAACAGGCTAGATTTTTTCCATCTGTAGATTTTTACAGATATTATTATTACTAAAGATGAAATAAAAAGAAAGGAAATCACAGCCAAAGCCAATATTAAATAAAAAGTCAGGTTGTCATTGTAATCCTTATCGTGCGTGAAGTCAGTGAATTCCGAGAGGGCTTCGGGGAAGGTGTCCGCCAACGCCACATTAACATTGACTGTAGCTGAACGAGAGGGCTGCCCGTTGTCTTCCACTACAACAGTAAGCTTCTGTTTCACAGCATCTTTATCAGTAACATGGCGTAAAGTTCTTATTTCTCCATTCTGTAAACCCACTTCAAACAGCGCCCTGTCTGTCGCTTTCAGTAATTTATATGAGAGCCAGGCATTCTGTCCAGAGTCCACATCAACAGCGACCACTTTAGTGACAAGATATCCAACATCTGCCGAACGAGGCACCATTTCAGCCACCAAAGAGCCACCAGTCTGTACTGGGTAGAGAATCTGGGGAGTGTTGTCATTCTGGTCCTGGATGAAGATATTCACTGTTGCATTACCGCTTAAAGGTGGGCTGCCCGCGTCTTGAGCTCTAATCTTAATTTTAAACGATTTTATCTGCTCGTAATCAAACGGCCTAACAGCATAAAGAACACCACTATCCGAGTTGATTAATATAGAAGATGTCAGTGGGCCCCCATTCAAAGCGCCGCCCTCTATGAAATAAGAAACACGAGCGTTGGATCCCCAGTCGAGGTCTTTTGCATTCACAGAAAAAAAAGACATGGATGGAGAATTATTCTCCATCACATATGCATTGTACGAGTCTCTATCAAACTGAGGGGCGTGATCGTTGACGTCTGAAATTTTTAACGAGAATGTCTGTTTACTAGAGAGCGGCGGAACACCCCCATCTACAGCAGTAATCGTAATGTTATATTCCGGTACATGCTCTCTATCTAATACCGAGTCAGTTACAAGACTGTAGTAATTTGATAACGAAGACTCTATTTTGAAAGGAAGGCTGTCACTAATTGAACATTTAACTTTACTATTTTCCCCAGAATCTAAATCCTGCACGTTAATCATCGCTACCACAGTGCCAGGCACCGAGTCCTCGGGAAGCACACCGGAAAATGACATAAGTGTAATTTTGGGGATGTTATCATTGACGTCAATAATATCAATAATGACCTCACACGAGTCTGTCAAACCGCCTTGATCTCTTGCTTTTACTTTTGCTTGAAATCGTTTGTATTTCTCATAATCAACGATCCCGCTAACTTTAATCTCTCCCGATGTGGAATTTATAGTAAACAGATCTCTAACGCCCGCCGTAGGATTCTCAAAATAATATTGTATAGAGTCAACAGAGTCTTCATCTGCGTCGGTAGCACGCACGGAAGCGACTAGCGTACCTCCCGCCGCATTTTCTACCACGGAAGCTTTGTAAACGGACTGGCTGAACACAGGGGCATTATCATTGGCGTCCAGAACCACAATATGGATTTTAACTGTGCCAGACCTTTTGGGGTTTCCGCCGTCAACTGCAGTCAACGCTAAATAGTGATCTTCCTGTTTTTCTCGATCTAAAGCCGTCTGGAGGACAATTTCGACATTTTTACTCCCATCAAGACGACTTTGTGTCTTTAAATCGAAATGATCAGCAGGGTGGAGAAAATATTCCTGTAGTGAATTGATGCCTACGTCTAGGTCTACTGCGCTTTCTATGTGAAAGCGCGCTCCTAGCATGGTTGACTCGATAATTTCCAGAACAGTTTCACTTTTCGGAAATACGGGACTATTGTCGTTTATATCTAGTATTCCGACCGTCACTCGGTAAAGCTCCATTGGATTTTCCAGAATAATCTCAAAACTTATACTGCAGGCAGACATCTCAGCACACAATTGTTCCCTGTCTATTTTCTCTTTTATAATCAACTGGCCTTTCTCCTTGGACAGTTCCACGTACTCACTGCCTCCGGCGGAGAATATCCGAGCTCTCCGCGAAGTCAGCCGAATAGGATCCAAACCCAGATCTTCTGCTACGTTTCCTACAAAGGAACCAACCGCCATTTCTTCAGGAATGGAGTACAGTATTTGCCCCAAGGCCGAACGAACAGTAATGGCAGAGACGAGAAACAGGCACAAAGGCCACTTTAGTAATAAGCCACTCGCTCTCATTGCGGTTTCACGTCCACCAGGGCGTTTTTTTAGATCCCAATCACCGTATGATGTCCGAAGTCGTGAATACATTAGATGAAATCGTTTCCCGTTATTATCATTACGATATTGTTTTATTAAAAATATAGCTGAATTTTGACGGATCTGGTGAAATTCGACCCAATGATGATTTTGTGTGCGAGCCTCCTCCGCATTGTACAGCCCAGGAATAAGACGGTTCCCTGATAGATATCGTCAGAATTTCACCCGCGTAATCACCAGCGGCACTTAGGGGTTAAGGGAAGAACTACAGGACAGGATTGGGAATATACATTTCTTTTCAAACAGGTACCAACACACACACACAAATATTTACAGCTCTCTCTCTCTCTCTCTCTCTCTCTCTCTCTCTCTCTCTCTCTCTCTCTCTCTCTCTCTCTCTCTCTCTCTCACACACACACACACACACAACACACATAAATGAAAATTTTATATTCTGAATCAGAAATTACAAAACAAATTTATATAAAAGGATAAAACGTCAAGTATTGACGCAGAATAGAAATGTCTCACCTCTACAAAGACATTAGGGTCCACATCTTTCTCGCCTCCTTGCACTGTCCCCCCCACGCTTTTATCGATTTGGTTACATGATGTGACATACTTGACATCACTTTTTCTCGAGTCAGTTGTTCTGCACATATCGTAATTGTACACGTGCTGTAAAGTTCCTGTACCTCCAACGTCGGCGTAAAGGGGTGGATAATATGGAATAACTGGAAGATTAGCACTGGATTGATAAAATAGCCTCGTTTTTTTCCATCTGTATAATTTTACAGAAATAATCACAACGATGGATCCGATGAATAGAAACGAAATTACAACCAAAGCTAAGATTAAATAAAAAGTGAGGTTGTCGTTGTAATCCTTGTCTTGGGTAAAGTCAGTGAATTCCGAGAACACTTCAGGGAAGGTGTCCGCCATCGCCACGTTGACATTGACTGTAGCCGAACGAGAGGGCTGCCCGTTGTCCTCCACTACAACAGACAGCCTCTGTTTTACGGCATCTTTATCAGAAACTTGACGTAACGTTCTTATTTCTCCATTCTGTAAGCCCACCTCAAACAGCGCCCTGTCCGTCGCCTTCAGTAATTTATATGAGAGCCATGCATTCTGTCCAGAGTCCACATCAACAGCTACCACTTTAGTGACAAGATAGCCAACATCTGCAGAACGAGGCACCATTTCAGCCACCTGAGAGCCACCAGTCTGTGCTGGGTAGAGAATCTGAGGAGTGTTGTCGTTCTGGTCTTGGATGATTATTTTCACAGTGACATTACTACTTAGTGGAGGAGAGCCTCCGTCCTGCGCTTTTACGCAAAACTGGAAATCTTTAACTTGCTCAAAATCAAATGAGCGCAATGCTTGAATCAAACCGGTCTTCAAATTCACTGAGATATATGTAGACACTGATAATCCATTTGTATGTGTGTCTTGTAGTAGATATGAGACATGTGCGTTATTGCCGAAGTCTTTGTCATTGGCTCTGACAGATAAAATTGATAATCCTGGTGAATTGTTCTCCATAACGTAAGCAGTGTATGATTGTTTATCGAAATCAGGCGCATTGTCATTGACATCTGATATTTTTAGAGTCAGAATCTTATTTGTAGAATAAGATGGCGATCCTTCATCCCTGGCTGTTATTGTTATATTATATTCAGGTATCTTTTCACGATCCAAAACCTGATCGGTAACCAAACTGTAAACATTAGAGGAGGATGGTGTCATTCGAAATGGTAAATTCATGCTGATGGAGCAAATAATTTGCCCGTTTTTCCCAGAGTCGAGGTCTTTTATATTTAGCATGGCAATGGTAGTGTCTGGCTGGGAATCTTCGGGTATCGGGCTGGAGAATAACATTACGGTTATGACAGGCGCATTGTCATTGACGTCTAAAATATCAATTAGCACTTTACTGGTATTAGTTAGACCTCCCCTGTCTTTCGCTTTTACGAATATTTCGTACTGTTTAGATCTTTCGTAATCGATGTTACCACTCACTGTGATTACACCTGTATTAGAGTCTATGTCAAATGCTTCGGATACGTCGTCTATGCTCTGTGAAAAAGAATAGGTCACCATACCATTAGCTCCTTTGTCGCTATCAGTCGCACTGACGGTTAAAAATGCTTTGCCTTTAATTGAATTTTCTGGTAACGAGGCTTTATAGACTTCCTGAGTAAACATCGGGGCATTGTCGTTTACATCCAAAACTTCTATATTTATTCTAATCGTTCCAGATTTCTGAGGACTACCTCCATCCACTGCAGTTAAGACTAATTGATGGTGATCTTGTTTCTCTCTGTCTAGTGTGTTTTTGAGCATCATTTCTACATATTTCGTTCCGTCAGGACGAGACTCTAATTTTAATATAAAATGGTCAATAGGATTTAAAGTATAGGTCTTAATTGTGTTTAACCCAACATCTGGATCTTTGGCACTTTCCAGAGAAAATCTAGCCCCAGGAACAGCAGATTCGCTGATCTGCAATTCGATTTGTTTATCTGCAAAAACCGGAGTGTTGTCATTAATATCAGATACGTCTACCACAATACGATAAAGTTCCATGGGATTTTCCAGTATGATCTGGAAATGTAAAGAGCACGGAGACACTTGGCCACACAGTTCCTCTCTATCAATCCTCTCTTTCACAACCAGAGTCCCTTTATCAGCATTCAGACCAATATACTCACGGCTGCCCTCCGTAAAAACTCGAGCTCGACCAGATTTCAGCCTTTTTACATCCAGACCGATGTCTTCTGCAAAATTCCCCACAAGCGATTCCACAACCATCTCCTCTGGAATAGAGTAGCGGACCTGTCCGTATACACCCGCTGCGGCGCACACACACAGGGCGAGAAACTGAAGCTTCCATTTCCATACCCGAGCAACGTTTCCAGGAGCTCCGCAACAAAGAAATCTCATGATTCTTGACCATAAATCCCATAGAAAATACACAAGCAAAATGACCTATTGCTAATTTATATCCAGGTAAGACAAAAATAGAGATAAGTACTTCTCAGGCGCGATCGACATTTACTGCCGTGTGTACGTCTATGGGTAGTTGAAATCCTCCCCCTGTGTGCAATATGCATCAAGACAAGGCAGGGCTTCTACGGGAATATCCCCACATTGATCAACAGCGGCACACAGAGTACTTAGGAAATATTACAGTGCGGTTTGTACTAACCATGGTTTACTGCGCACAACAACACCCAATTCAGTTATCATTAATAAATACGTTATAAACTGACGTGTGACCAATATTTGAGGGTATAAAGAAAAACGCTAGATTCGATAACTTCTTGCAAAACACAGCATGTTTTGTTTATGAACCAGCTACTCCGGTTGCGGACTGGTAACAAAAAGCAGCTCAGGAATTTGCTGTCAAGTGGCCCAAATTTCATACACCAAATTCGAACTGACACATGTTTCTATACATAAATGTCGAAGTTGGGGAAAAAAGACCGGCCTCCACAAGACCGGCCCAGAGGGAAAATTCCCGAACTTCCCAATGGCCAGTGCGCGCCTAACCAGCTATGACCTAAATATCTCATCTGGTCATCTGAACCCACATTGGCCTCTTTCTCCCTCTGTGCGTGTTGTAGTGTTCGCATTCCACTGGTGCGTTGACTACATGATCTGAGATACTTTACGTCGTTGTTCTTTGTGTTCATGCACACCTCATGATTTTAGACGTCCTGCAGGGTTCCAGCGCCTTCAGAATCTGCGTAATGAGGTGGGTACTATGGAATGACCGGAAGATCAGTATGGTGAGATCTTGAGAGACTCTCTCCATCTATAGATTTTGACGGATATAGTAAGTACTAAAGATTAAATCAAGAGGAAAGAAACTACAGCTAAAGCCGATAATAAATAAAGTCAGGTTGTCATTGTAATCTTTGTCGTAGGCATAGTCAGTGACTATAAATTAAAGGAAGTTGCCGGCCACAGCTACGTTAACATATTTCTAAATTATGTATGCCCACTTCAAACAGTGGTCAGTCTGTCGCTTTCATCAATAGCTTAAACGAGAGCCAGGAATTATATCTAATTCGATAGCTACCACTACAGTGAAAAAATATCCAACATCTGCCGAACGAGGCACCATGTCTGTCTCTAAATATTTTCTTCGGTCAGATTGTAAATGCAGGTTTATAGTAAAATGATCGCTGTGTTGACGCGCATATGTTATGATCTTCATAT
>JAOYSI010043186.1:0-19666 GCA_025775065.1 Hiodon alosoides | reverse complement strand
TTTCCCTCTTCTGTCCCCGCCGCACCCCGCGCCCGCCGGGGGGGGGCCGCCCCGGCGCCCCCCAAAGGTTTGGCACAGTGCTTCCCATGCCCCCCTTGATTGATTGAAGCAATTCGACACCCGTGACCGAATGAAATCCAAAGACCCCGCACTCATCTCATTTCTGAATTCATCACATAGAATGAGGAGCCGCTAGGGCTGCCCTGAACCTCCATCCATCACTTGTCCCGTTGCAGAATCGCGGATAATGAATATCTATCGGCTGCAGCACAGGGTCTGTGTGGAGAAAATAGCGACCTCGTATAATCAGGAATACTCTGCAATGTGGAGAAAATGACAACCTCGTATAATCAGGAATACTCTGCAATATGGAGAACAGCATAGAACCTGGATTGTTGAATCTGGAATATATCTCTCCCCAGTTTTGCCTTTGGCTGGAAATCTACAAATGTGCTGCAGATAGCACTTACTTGAAAAATGTGATCAAATGTAGTAGCATCTCAGGGGAGCGCTGATTCAAACATCCATCTGAAGTGTTAAAAATAAATTATATTTTCCATTCCAAAAATATTCTAAAAATATCTAAAAAATGCAATTTTAATATGAGCAAGCCTGTTAAGTACAAAAAAAAAAAAAACATTAATTCAAAGATCATGGTATAAGAAAGTATAAGTATTTTGCTCAGAATGTCACTGAGTGTTTGAAAATAAATAATTTTATACTTTACACTATCTTGCTTCAAGTTTATTTGCTATTCATCATCTTCCAGCTCTTCAGGGGGACACGGAATTCAAAGGACTATCTACGACGTGCAAACCCCTTTTTGCCGACAACTATGTCAATACTGGAAAATGTTGTCGGATTTACAGTCGGATTTTTTTTTTCTTTCACAATGGCTATCACAACATGTGGTGGACTCCTGGAAATATCAAAGAGCCTGTGAGAGAGAGGTAGTTCTAGCTATTTCTTTTTAACAATTTTTTTAAAAGAACTTGATTTAAAGACAAATATCTACCACCCTCCATTATTTTACAGACCATAAGTTAGAGATGGTGGTTAAGATCTAGTACAGTGTTCTGGGTAACTAACCATTTGCTAATTCAATGGGCATGCACAATCATTTTACAAACTTTAGAATGTGGTGCTGGTGTTGTGCAAGGAAGCTTACAGCTTTTTTGAAAGCTTTTGGTTGGTGTGCATCTTGTGAGAGGAAAAAAAGAAGCTACTTCTTCATAGCAGAAGCATGTTTAAACTTGAAATGTTTTCCCCCTGTTGCATATAATAAGCCCTGCTTGAATGTCCGGGATGAGTGGAATTTCTTCTAACCTAACTGCACACTTTCAGGGGCTGAAGATGGTCAACAATTTCATTGAATGTTATTAATTCTCTAATCACAATGTTTGTATTCAGACACATCCATGATATTAGTAAGATCAAATAGAAGGAAAAAGGACATGTAGAATGTTACTTCCAACTGCATACAATGAGTTTTATGCACACTCAAGGAAATGGTCTTACCAGCTGGTCTGTGACATTTGAAAGGATATAGCTCAGTAAAGTAATGGACTACCACTACTAAAAATCTTACCTAGCAATGCACCCCGAAGATGAATGAATTGGAACGCCCACCGTGAGCCAGGCCTAATTGCCCAACACCAGTGCCTGCCCTCACTAATGCTGATGAGACTGAATTGAAGAAGCCATATTTAAAAATGTAGTAGATGCCTTCCCAGTAGAGTGGAAGCTGTAACAGCAGAAAAGTGGGGATTAACTCCATATTAATGCCCATGATTTTGGAATGAGCATGGAACTGATGTTTGACGAGCAGGTGACCACATACTTTTGGCCATGTAGTGTATATTAGAATGTATCTTTGTGCAGCAAATGCAAATAAACACATTGCACTGTGAGCTTTGTCGATTGGACATGACGAAAAGCCGGTTGGTTCCTTTTTTCCCGTTTAGTGTCCATTTAAAGCTGAATATTTATTCTCAATTAAGATGAATATGTATGCCCTATAGTATAATGTTACTCATAAAGCTGAATGTACTTTTGTTTTGGGAACAGCAGAAGCAGCAATGGAGGTCAAGGCCATTTTCCTGTTCGTACAACTGGTTATTCCATGTAAATTCTGAGCATTAAAAAAAAAAAAAACAGCACACTTTTCCTCATTAGAAATGTCTCCTAATTTGTCAAATAAAAAGCCATAATTAAAGACATAAAAATACAAAAATGATATCAGAGTACAACAACAGCGTGGATTTATAACTTTTTCTCTGGTTGATCTGAGACACATTGTTCTTTAATAACGTATACATCCATTTTTATTAAGAAACACGTGAGACAGCAGGAATTATTATTTACCAGCATGGCTGCCATCTACATCTGTCATCTTTGAGCAGCTCGCCCCGTGGGCCAAATTAATTTAATTTAAGAGATAAATTATCACAGGAGCACACACTTTATTGATGATTTATGCAAGAACACCATAATTTCCTGTTTTTATGTTTGTTTCATAATAATATTTGCTTAAAAATTACCTGTCCTGAAGTGTTTCATAACACAACCTTTTTTTATTATTTTCAGTATTTTGGTGAAAATTTGGTGCTCAGTAGCCCTATGCGGCACAGTTTTATTTTAAAGCAATAAAAAATTCAGGGTGCGTGTGATTACAGTTATTGGCACGGCTGTGATGTGGCCAAGTCAGGAGCTACGCAATGTAATGGATGTAATGTATACTAAGGCTTTCAGTGATTAAAAACATTTTTGCAGTCCTTAGATAAATATTTGTCTGTAACATGCAGAAAAAATAATTACTTTCTACGCAAGTACGTTGATAGTCACCAGTGGCGTTGACAGCACTAAGCCTCTTTTGAAGAGCCCCGTTCCAATTTAATTAAAGTTTTCCCAAACTAATTAACCCTTCAACAGATTTTACACTGATGAGATGTAAGACTACTGTAATTCAAATTCCATGTGCCATTGCCGAAAATATGTGGACACCAGCTTGCCCGGCATTAATGTAGGTGAATAAGCCTGGCTCGCAGTCAGCGTTCCAGTTTATCCCAAATGTGTCTGATGGCTCTGGCAAGGCCAGTCAAGTAATTCCACTCCGATCTCAACAAACCATTTCCGTATGGACCTTGTTTGTGCACAGGGACATTATCTTCCCCAAGCTATTGCCACAAAGTTGGAAGCACAGAATCTCCACTGGAACTAATTGGCCAACAGTTGGCACTAGGGATGCACCAAACTTTTCGGCCGAAAATGGCATTTTTAGGGTTTTGGCCAAAAGAGAAAAAAGGCCGAAAATATGAGCCGAAAATATATCACTCCCCTCCCCGCCCCGCCCCTGAGTGCTCAGATTTCACTCTCGATCGATCTAGCCGTTCTCACGGCACTACCCAGCAAAGGCCGATCATGTCAGCGGTGTGGAAATACTTCAGAGTTTCTGATAAGGACATCAAATTTGCGATCTGCAGCGTTTGTATAAACTTCAAGAGGGGGAACGGTGCTGAAAAACTTTTCCACGACAGGTTTGATACACCACATGAAAACACAACATCCAATTTAATATGCAGAGTACAGCCAAACAACAAAAACAACGCTTAAAAGTACCCCAACTAGCACACCAACACCATCGGTCGCCACAGTCTTTGAAAAGGCTTAGTGCCAAAGGGTGTGGCATTACAGAGAAAATAATGGAATTCATTGCCTTAGATGACCAGACATTCTCTGTTGTGGAGGACATTCGATTTATATTTAAACTTTTCGTATTTGCAAGATGCTAGCCTAGAGCTGCTAAGTTCATTACTTGACTGCTGTTTTGCATATCATAATAGGTTCTAGAACTAGAATAATATATTTAATATTGTTTTGATATATTTTCCGTCCAATTTTGGTGTGTAACTTTCAATAAAAGTGTGATCATTTTATTGGTTTGTAGTTTTTCAATTCAGATTAATTAAATTCATGAAATTAGTTAAAAAGTATAATATTAATACAGTTCTACAAAAAAAAAAAAGGTTTAAAAAAAATTCATTTTCGGTTTTCGGCCCAGAATTTTCATTTTTCGGTGCATCACTAGTTGGCACTATGCCTTCTGGGAGGTAGTGTTCTCCTGGCATAAGCTAAAGAGAGATTTGTCTGTCAGACTGCCAGATGGTGAAGCGAGATTCATCGAGAAAGCGTTTCCACTTCTCCAGAGTCCAATAAACACTCCAGACACCAACTGGCATTGCACATGACGATCCTTGGCATGTGTGTGCCCCGCCTTATCCAAACTGTTCTTGTGCTGACGTTGTGCAGACGCTAACTCCAGAGGCAGTTTGGAACAACTGAGGACAGACGCTTTTTACATGTTACTTGCTACTAGACGTTTCCGCTTCACGATAACAACCCTAACTGTTGACTGGGGCAGCTCTAGAAGGGCAGAAATGTGACTAACTGACATTTTGAAGAATTGGCATCATATGACGGCACCACGAGTTGAATGTCACTGAGCTTCCTCAACTGCTAATGTTTGTTTATGGAGAATTCAGTAATTCACTAAGGGGTGTCCATGTAGTATATGTTCTCATTTAGTTGCAAGCTAACTAACATCACACAGGCTAACGTCAAAACATTATCATTAAATGTTAGATAGCAAGTTAATTTGACTTTAGCTAGGTTAGCTTGCAAACACCAGTACAAATCACAACAGTCTGTTTATTTTTGTTGTGCAACTGCCTACAGTCTCAAAAAACAGTTATTTTGACAAATGCATTTTTCTAAAACAAAAAACAAAAAACAGTTAAATACTGCTGCTAATTCTGTGACTTTGCTTGTTTAAAGTTTCTGATCACTAGGCTACTGCTGTGAGATGCGGTGTCTGCACAGACAAATGGCTCAAACCATAGCATGCAGATACTTAGGCTGGCACCAAATAAAAACCTACTAATCGCAGAAGAAAGAAGATACTTACATACAGATATAAACTGCAAATAATGGCTTGCCAAAATTTTGATTAGTATTTGATTTGATTAGTAGTGTTCCTCAATTAGTATTTTTTCATTATTAATTATTTTTCTCCCCTATTACACCTTTACATTCCTTCTCTTCCTTTGTGGAAAGAGTTTACTTATTGCCAATTCCAGGTCTAGTTTTGCAAAGAAAAACAACAGCGCACATGGAAAGTTTGCAGAGAGATGAACTGTGTGTGTGAAAAATGTGAAAAGAAGATCTGCAGTTTAACATATCTATTTTTACTGTAGTGACAGGCAGTCTGGGATGTCACTGTGAGGAGCAGTCAGCTCTGACTGATCTCTGTTCAGTGTGACAGGGGTACAGAGCAGGGTTGGTACAACACAGGGGGAGGTAGGGGGGCATAGACACTGCTTCCCTTCCATCACAGAAGAACACAATTCAGAAAAAAAAGAACACATTGACAGGCTGAGGATAGCATTTTCCCGTAGTCTGGGGGAAATCAACATACGACTATGTAATGAATGAACCGGTGACGACGGGTTAATTTAAAGTTACAAACCTGTTTTCATCAGCACACTAAACGGGACACTGACAATTAAAAAGCTTCTGATCAAAGTTTTATGCATATGCAGAGATAATATATGCAAATCCTACAGGTGTTCGTTATATGTAAATGTATTCTTATAATCCTTATTTTTTCCATATAAATATTATTTCAAAATATATAAATATAATGGTAGCCATAATTTGACATTCAAATTTCTTATATGTAGGCTTTTTATTTTTGAGATAAAACAAGCAACAAAATTAATTTAAAATATGTAATAAAAATTAAAAGTGAATATAAAATAATAAAGAATAATTGAATAATGTAATTATTCAAATAATTGTAACAAGAAACTAATCAAAGTGATGGATATAATAACATTGTTATTATTATTATTAACAGCAGGAAATAAGGAACAAATAATGTTAATTTGTCTTAATATTAATCACAGATTCACAACTAGAGCTACAAGTTACTCTTCATCCAATATAAGTCTTTAACCTATTGGCATTGGTAAGCTAGTGAGGAGCTGTCAATCAAATAGAAGTGAGTATTTGGAAGCTGGTATAAAACGGTGCCCGTTTCTCTGGAAATCTTCTGAAACAAACCAAGAGTGTTTTCTTAGTGAAACCGTGGCTAAAATGAAACAAGTCATGATCTTTAAAAAAAAGCTTTGATTTCCATCCCTCTCTGTTTACTTCTGCAGTACATCTGGAGGAATTTTGTGTTCACAGGCCACCCCTGTATCTATGCCTCGGGGGATCTACTTTCTTTAAAAGGCATTTCCAGACATCTCTGAATAAAAATCAATTTAACTACAGTCTGCATTGGTTAATGCGTTATTACTGGAAGTGGAAATGAACACCGAAGAAACTAAATGGCCTGCCCCAAGACACAAGCAGAAATCAATTAAACCATCAGAACAAGAAGCTGAGGACCGTCTTGTGAAGTTTCTTGTTCTGGTCGACACATACAACCCCCCTATCATTTTGACTTAACTTTAAAAAATACTGATGAAGTGATTCAGCTGTTAAGAACACAGTCGATGTCATGATCTCCAACTAAAATGAGAATCGGTACTGATATCCCAGGAGGAGGAGAAAATGAAGATGCAGACATTGTCTATAACTGTGCAGAGACCAACCCATCTAATACTTTCACTCTGTCAGGTAAGTTTAAGAGACACATTTGTTTGGAGAGCATTTGTGGTAGAGACTATTAATCTTGCTATGCCTCCACATCTCTAAATGTGCGGGAATCAAGGCAAAATTGTTATAGATCCAGAATACAGTGATATCAAAGTCCGAAAATTCATACTGAAACCTGAAAGTTATTCTTTTTTAATATAATAATAATAATCCCCCCCATTGCATGTTTGCAGTGAACCCTAGGTGTTTAAGGTCCTGCCAATAGCTTAATAACATACTTTCTGCCACTTCAGAATATAGAATTCTGGCATGTTGTCAGTGTTATTAAACATGAATCATTATAACACAGTTCGTGTATATTTATGATATTTTCAATATCAATTAATATATATTTTCGGTATATTTATTTATTATAGTTTCTTGGCAGACACTTTTATCCAAAGCGACTTACAGAGTTTACAATTTCTACATACATCCATTTATGCATTTATACAGCTGGATATTTTACTGAAGCAATTCAGGTTAAGTACCTTGCTCAAGGGAACAACAGAACCTTACGGTTACAAGCCTTTCACCTTAACTACTACACCACCAGCTGCCACATGTTCGTTTTGTAAGGACCACATCGATCAGGCATTTCAGGCACTGAATCATTTGAGTTGATGTAGTCAAAAACCATGAAACTGGTTAAGGGGCAACAACTTCAGTTAACCTGTCCAGCCTACTTTAAGTCTTTTCAGCTTGGTCTCCACATGGCCCACTTAAAATCATATTCAATTAATAACACTTTCGCAAAGTGTCAGAGGGATGTGTGGGTATGGGTAGGACTTGTTTGTTCCAATGAATGGTATGAAATCTCAATGGACATTTCATATGGAGCGTATAAATCATTCGAATTTCACTGATCAACTCCTTTATAAAAGTTGCAAGGAGTCACACAAGCCTGCCACAGGGTCAACATTACAAAAGGAATGCTGAGACCAGAAAGGGGGGAAATTAATTAAGGCTGAGGGAAGAGGGAATAGGGAAAATGAGCTCAGCAACTCAGATTTTACCGATTCAAAACTTTTTGATAGCACTGATTAAGGGCACAATGACCTTGAATCCAAAAAAAAGGCTTTTCTGCTTACTCACAGATTTTTAGTTCTGATTTGGATTAATTGGACACTTCAAGAGAAGAAGAGCTATATTCTGAATCTGTAAAATTAAGGAAAAATGAGTTTTTTCATGTTCATACCACCAGAACAACCTTTTTTAATTTTGTAATTTGGCTTATAATTGTCAATTACCATCAGACCATTGTCTATAGGTGTTAATGAGATCTATGGACTCAAACTCAATGAATGCTTTGACAGGTTATAATGAAAACCTTTAAATTACTATCATTATCAGACCTTAGAAATCTAAAAGGTCTAAGAACGGTAGAATATTACAGCCCATGCTAGTAGAGTTTAGGTTTAATACAAAAAATGTTGCCAGATAGTGTGGCAGAAAGTATTAATCACAGTCCCTGTCCAGATGTAAACATACAACAGTTCATACTACACTATAATTGAATTGCAGGAGATCCCACGAATGTAGATGTTTACAATAGACTAAGATCAGCCATTATCGCTTACAATTTAAATACATTGGTCCACAGAAAGCAAAATAAGATAAGATAACAAGCAACTCTGCTGTTAAAAACACGTCAGATAAATCATTCCACCTCTGAGGGGCCAGAGATGAAAGTAAGAGCTTCTGCTATGTGACCACAGAGAGGGGACAGGCTGTTACACCTAGGGTGGACCACAATGTTTGGGAATATGATGACTGTAAAACGTGAAAATGGCATGCAAAAAAAATTAAGCAATAGGAGAGGTGATTTAATGAAATAAGACAAAAAGTATATCAAAATTACCATTCTGTCATTCAGATAATGATGTAAAGCGTAGCCGTAATACCACAAACCATATTCTTTTGTGGGTAAACTGCATGCACATAGGCAGAAAAAAACCTTGTGTTCCACTTTTACTGTGTCTCTCCTCTGTGTCCTACGTTCCAGGCCATCATTACTGAACCATCATCTCAAAACGCCGGAAAACGATTACCTTAAGACAGCTGCCTCGCTCCGTCAGCCTGTTTGCTCAGTACCATGTACAAACAGACAGCATACCTTCTCTGGACTAACGACAATGCATTAAAAATAGGAGGCCTTGTGCTCGCAGTGTCAGCTCTGCTCAAGGCACTGTCACAGCCCCCAGGACACAGGACTCGTGTTCATTACAACATCTTTCTACACTGGAAAGGTAAAAGTGCAGCCTGAGAGCAAAGGGTATCGGGGATGAAAATCCCTCACACTTTATTATGACGCACAGTATGATATGACACTCACCCTGAAGACTGTGCTGCATTTTCAATTAAGAGATTCTACACCCCCACCTACACGCATGCACACACACACACACACACAGCCTATCTAACTGCCTATTTTTTATAACACCATAGGTAGCCAATCAAAATTCAGCGATTACTCCTCCTCGTGCCTTCAACTGGATCATGTAAGAAGCGGATTAAGAATTGGTCCTGGCATATCTTTGACAGGAAATGAGCCAATTAAGCTCTCCCCTGGTACTGTTTAAGCCTTGTAAGGACAGAGGTCATTGGAAGTAACTCAGACACAAAATTACTTTTCCCTTTTTTAAGCACATGGTCCCCTAGAGACAACATTTATGATCTGTTTTATTTTTTTTTTCCAGAATCTTGGGAAAGAATTCCATTAATAGCTGCGATACGCATTTTAATATATGCATGGCACTTCTATTTCCCCCCACTCTAATGGTATTAAGGTCCACAGTGTCAAATGGTAACTGCAAGGTAACTGTAATTAATTACCCTTATAACATGCCGAAGTATGCACTGTCCAGCCAGAAAAAAAATCCCAGCAAACAAAATGAGAGTGTAAAACCGCAATGAAAGTCGCATAACTGAAAGAAAATCGCACTTTTGGGTAAAACACTTATTTTTTACAAACTTCAAACAATAAAACTACTCAAAGCTCCAGAAATACAAATCCTCTTCTCTCGTTCATTTAAAAAGACAAACTTAATGAAAAGCACGTGGTGCATGAAACTAAGCCACATTCAGGGTGGGACCAAATCAAAACTTTGGCAACCCACTAATTGCATTTTACAAAACTACATTTAAAACTGATTAGCGGGCCAAAGGTTTGAATTTGGTAATAGGACAACCACGTTTTTTCAATGTTCGCCCAGAATAAATATATTTGTTTATATATTAGTGTCTTAATTTAGAAAAAATAATTAAATAAAAAAAACACTATTTTAAGTAGAGAGATACTCGGCAAGGCATACGCAAGCTGTGTACCCTAAATGCTGGCTATAAAAAACATATGAAGTGTTGAATATCATTCTCAGTGAGACCAAATGTTGTACTCTTCAATAAGTCAGCTAACCTGTAATCATGCTGAATTGGCTAAACCAGTAAATCCATCTGCTTCAAATTTAACAACAACCCCAACAATGACCCAACCTGGTGCCGTGTTAAACGGAAGCGGTCGTGGTTGAATGCGCCAAACGGATGACAAAAGACAACAGCTCAACAGCAACTTGACGAAAAAACTCTTTCTACCTGGAACTAGCACAGGTATCGCAGGCACCCGTTTGTAGATTTGGGAAGTGTCTGAAAAGCACATGCAGGTCCCCACTGGGGGTGCTGTGGCTGCCAGCCACATTCTTATTAAATGCTACAATGAGTCATTGCTACATAGAAGTGTGAGAAATGTTACAATGCCATGTTCTCATGCCTGGTTGCTCAAATGCCAAAAATCTCCACACATTTTTGCCCCCAAATTTTAAAATAGATAAATAGGCTTTAATATATTCTCAACAAATTTAAATGGCAAGATGACTTGTTTGTGCAGGAGTTTATACAAATTATAAGTGATTCACATTTACTTAACTTATTATAGGCACTATTTTTTAAAGACCTAACAAAATTAAAATTTTAAAGAAGAGCTTTGGTAAAAGCATAATATTATTATCAATTTGATCTGTTCTAAAAAAGCACTGAGAAATTCGACTTGTTTCCAAACTTTCAGCCAATGTCAAATTACACATCAATAGTGTCCTCCCTATTTATTTATAGTCCTGTTCAATATAATCAAAAACATGATTAATATGAAATTTTTGCTCAGACAAATTGACAATATGATCTATTATGATCTATATGATCCACAAACAACTCAAGAGAATGCGTTATTTAAAACACCTATTTAAATCCACCTTTTTCTTTTGTCACACTGAAGAGATGCTTTCTGTAGATATTTTATCAGGTTCTGGCATAGTTCCTTCAGAAAACTATTTTAGAAATCAACAAGTATAAATTGTATTTACTTTAATTTACATATATAAGGTAATTGAAAAATACAAGTGATGCATTTTTCATTTTTGGAAAAAGAGTAATGGGAAACAGGTTTATAACAGGTTTGATTTTGGGAAAGGTTTGTAGAAACATGAATATATTTTGTTGTTAATTTAATCAATAGCCTTAAATAAGATCTTGCGCACACACACATTTAGTGTCTGTGTATCAAGACCAATTTAGAACACCTAATTACCTATTTTCTTAAAGTATTAAAAACACTAATAAACTAAGTAAAGTACTTTGCTTGCTAACAAGAAAATATTTCCAAATAATTGTCTAATGGCATGTAAATACATCAGGCACCCAAAGTCTTGAAGATGCTAAGATGCACCCTTTCATTAGAAAATACATTATGTTCTTGGGAGATCTGAGGCACAATTAATTAATAGATAGAGGCTGCCTAACAAAGAGCTTTTCCTCATTTTAAATTTAATAAGAAATACTGCCAGGTAGGCTTGATAATCATGTGAAACATCTTCTCAGCAATTAATTAACTACCTTCATGTATGTTTATACACAGACTAGATGCATTTCTATGCATGACTTGACAGCTAAAAGGGCCACTAGATAGGGTTTATATGTGACATTTTCTTAAAGGAATGGCTCATTTAAACACAAACGCATAGGGGAACGGAGGTATAAGGTCAATGTATCATTAGAGCTGGTTTTCATTAGGGTATCCCCGGGAAAAAAAAACACAACTTTAAGGACACCAGTAAGACCCAACTGTCCTTTGGTCATTTCAAATATTTACAGCACAAGAACTGAAGTTAAATGAAACTTCAGGGAGCTCTTCAAAACTCAAAGCTAATGTTGAACGTGTTTTAATTTATTTATTTACCTTAACAGCGCCACAGGTTGCTCTGCTCTCTAACTGAATCGAATCTGAACTGGATTACTTCCTGGAGATTGTCCACATCCCTCTCTTCTTCCCTGTTCACCTACTAGTGTTAAATATTCATGGACAATCCACTTTCTCTGGGCAAGCAAGGAGAAGTCTTGACAGCTTAATCATGGAGTCAGGGCTGCAGCCAACCCTTTCCCTCTTGGCTGCTGTCAGACTGACCTACATGATGTAATAGTCTCTCTTTTGACACTGGGGGAAAGAAGGTCTTCTGTAAAGGAAGCACATGACTTGTAGGTTTTGCTTGCACTTCAGAGACTAAATAAACACTGTGTGGTCTTCAAGATATAGTGATTAATACTGATATTATAAATGACTGGTGCTTTCTCACGTGCTTATGTGTGGGTTTATAATCATCATAACTCTCCAGGTCAGGTTCTATCATGGTGAAAGTATATTAAGTGCAGTTGACATCTTTCAAGGTTATATGCAGAGTCCTATTACCAAAAAAGACCATGCAGGCTAGTTTCATTTAGAGTCAGAAATATTCCACTAAGGACTTAATGGTTTTTAAATTCTTAATATTGCTTCCGACAGTTAAGACAATTAAGCTTCACTCCACTAGTTGGAAGGATTGCAAATGTGCAATCTCTCTTTTTTCAGCATGATAATATCTGCATAATAAAAATCTTCAGTTTACATAAATAAATATTCAATAGAAACACCTCAACAAATTTCAGTCCGAACTGCTTTTCTAATCCACTACATGTACTGGCAACGCTTGTAACAAAAAAAAAATCCATTAAATAACATGTGTCAATGGTTTGAGGTCAGTAGTACAGTGCTCTAGACTCAACTTTTTGGCAACAATCGCAGGATTCGAGTGTAGATACATTTTTTGCCAATCAAAAATAAAAAAAATAAAAAAGTTATGAAAAATATGGTAGTTATATATAGAAATTTTCTGTTTTAAATGGAGATGCAATGAGTTTTTGCAAAATCATAAAGTATCCCTAAGCATGTTTTAAGTCTCAAGAGTACATTGAGTCACTTATCAGCAGTCATTATCAGTAGTGATAAGGAACCTTAACACCACAAAAAATCTGTACTCTTTCGAATGACTGATGTAGTCAAGCTATTAACGTCACAGTAAAATTCACAACTGAGAAAAATAAAAGCCACACCATATAAAATCTTAAAGAATTGACAGATGGAGTGGAAAAAAAAAACAGCTTGTGTGTTAAAGTGTTCGCTTTGACCAGGAAACGTGCTGTATCCATTGTTACCAACTGAGTCCTTACAGTAACATATTTGTTATACATTAACAACTCAATCAAAAAATTTTTTTCTGGATTTCCATACGTGCGTGTATGTTTCTCAGTATAGTACCCAAGTACTGCAGCATAAACCGCAATAGAAAAGCAAAGTCAGACACAGGCTGCATGGACTTACCCCATTCACTGGGTATGTTTTCCAGCCCAACTCTCCAAGCACGGCACTGGTATCCAAAAGCACCACTGGAGAGAAAGGAAATTAAAAAACATAAGTGAAACTGAAAGCTTCCACACTGCCACAGTCCCTGAATTTAAATCCCTCGGAATTTGCCATATAGGTGGAGTCATTTGCAGTACCAGAAAGTGTTAGCTAGAACCAAAATTGGATAGGTTACAGGAAATGCCACAGTTAAAAATAAAGAATGCCTAAACAATTACTAATTAATTTAGAAGCCGAAAAATGTATGATCTTGAGAGTATCAATAATTCTTTAAATTTGACATGGAAAACCAAGTACTTCAATTGTTAGTTGAACAGTATATAGTGCCCTAGCACCATTTTTTTTTTTTTTAGATTCGTTTTTCTTTTTAATCTCAGTAAAAAATTTACACCACAGTTTTTCTCTGTAATGCTAACAAGCCCTGATCCTGTCACAGCAAGGGTCAAACTGTTCTGCAAATTTGTTTAGAGCAGAGTTAAGGTTTAAGTAATTACAACACAATGCAATGTGGGTGGGATGGTTTCATCAATCCCACTGAATACTTCTGACACCAAATGTTGGAATAACGTGCAGCTTTAAATATTCTCAATTGTGTGGAGAATTTGGGTATATTCGTATGGATTTAGTGCATTGACAGTTGGAGTAAATTCTACTAGGCCTCAAAACGTGTTCCTGCAGGGGGTCATTCAAGAACTAAGAGCCAGACAAATCAAACCCCAATGATAATACAATTTAAAGACAAACTTCAACTTTTTAAAGGTAAACAATTTTTTCGCAATTCATATCGGTGTGTTCTGAAGGTATTTAAAAGCTTAGGTTACTGACTGTGAAACAGGCATGTCTTCTCACAAAATTAGCAGAGTGTAATGAAAATGATACTAATAGCAAATACTAATAGCAGGAAATACTTACCCTGGCAGTTGTATAAAATATTTATTGTACTCTAATACCAATATGCGTCTAATAACTTCATTAAAAGTCGAATGTAGCAGTTTCAAAGTGGTCACATTTAACATTCATTTAACTTTTCACATCCACCACAATTGAGTTCGGTAGACAGGTTGATTGTAATGGAGCCTTTAAAATTTTCATACCTGAATGTAATGGCAAAGTCACATATGGTGTCATGGGATGCAGCAAGGAAAGTGAGCAAAAATTCTAAATCATCTTAACATTTATGTTCCCAACAAAACTTAAGCCAAGTAAAATGTAACGCTGCAATGCATTAATAGCATATTTTAATTTATTCCACCAGCAAAAAATTTATAAATAGGTTAAGATACAAAATAAAAATAAAACATGCCTAAATGTGGTATCCCTCAGAAACTAATAATACATCTAGGGGCAGATTTAACAAGGGGTGCAACAATCAATCAGCCACAAACTGATATTTACTGCTGATATTGGGTCAAAAATAAATCATCTTTCATCAGCCTGAAGAAGTATTTCAAGCGGTATTTAATATTTTAGATGCAAAAATTAACCTCTGCATTGTTTTAGTTGTTCAATGTGCATTGGCTAATAGTGCGGTTGGAAACACAATTCTCAGGGGTGTGGGCATAGTAACCTGAAGGAAGCCCCCATCCCAAGGATGGCACCAGCTTTGCCATTTGGCAAAAAGGGGAATTTTCTGTTGCTAGCATAAATTGCTTGAGGATACTTCTTTGTCCCCAGCAGCAGCACGGATAGTGAACGATTATGCTATCTCATGTTATTGGCAAGAAGAGAAACACTTCGTCATGATAAACCTGAAATGCTACTCTTTTTTAAGGAAAACCTTCCATGAGTTCATCCTGCCTGGTGGCTGTGTAATGGTGTTGGATGTGTTTTGTGGCACACATTGGGTCCTTTATTATGAGTTGTATGCCGCAGGATATCTAAACATGGTTGCTAATCAGATGCATCAGTTCTTATCCATCCATAACACAAGGCTAGAATTATCCAGGAAGTGTTCCCGGGAAGCGAGTGCATACAGCTCAATGTAGTGGCATCCCCAGTCACCAGATCATCTCATCTCAGTCCAATTGGGCATCTGTAGGATGTGATGGCAAGAATGTGACCCAATAGAGTCGACTTAGGCTGGTAACCCTGTGGCGCACTTTTGAAACCTTGCTAGTCCATGCCATGATGGACGTTCTAAGGTTGGTAGCTGTACTGAGGTGTAAGATTGTGGCCACTCAGCGCATCTGTATGTGTGTGTGAATTGCTTTAATTCTTGAATTGGTAAAACAGGAATATATGTATGGGCGTTCCCATATGAGCAGGCAAACCATCAGGAGTAAATATTGCAAAAAGAAACATTTAATGTGTTTGAGCAAGACAGAAAGAAAGGTAATTTTGCATGTAATTAAATACCTATCTGGAGTATGTGTTAATCTCAACAAATTTTAAGTAAAAATATGTTAATGTGTTACATTTTTCCAATAGTCATCCACAAACCCTCAGGTTATCCTCGCAACCTAGAGGGTCGGAAACACTGCACTAGAGCAGAGGCACTCTGAAAGTTGGTCTCTGTGTTTATATGTGTGCTCAAACATCATAGATAACAGTTCAGCTTTTGCAAAACATGCAGATTTTAGTGTGATGTAAGCGAGCTCCCCAACTTCCGGGCAGAGTATTCCATTTCGAAATTGAATCTCAACAACACTTGACGATTAGAAAACCGGGAACTGACGAGCCAGAGTAACTCACATGTCTTCAAAACAAAATTAGAAGAGCACTTTAGCTGCAAGATAGAAATCATATTACACTTGTCTGGCTCCTGTTCAGCCAGGGCACAGAATTACAGACAGGTTTCCCCCATTCAAAATAACTTTTCACAAGAATTAAAGCAATCACAGTATTACACTGGGATGAATAGCCAAATAAAATAAATAAATAAACAGTATTCAGTGCTAAGAATCCAATGGAAAGCAAATGGATCAAGTATTTTTCCTACAACTTGGGAAGACGCAAGCAAACTGTGCACTAGAATCAGCTTCATTTCATTAGTTTATTGGTTATTTCAACTTCTTGTTCTTTCCAATACTAAACTTTAGTACTTTTGTCAACAAGAATGATGAATTAGATTTTGAAGTAAATTAAGCACAGAATCTGTTCCAGCATAGAATGCAAGTCATGAGTAGTAATTCTCCTCTGGTAATTTAGACTCTGTCAAGGCTCAATTATGAAGTTTGCTAATTCAAATTGTTGTGAAGCAAGACGTCTCTTACTTATCAAAAAGCAGGATCAAATCAAACTCTTATCATGCACATGATAATGAAATTGGTGATGCACTTTGCCCATTTTTTTAATCACAATTTATTCCTTCCTTCCGAACCAAATCTAATAATATTCTCAATGTGCAAAGAGGGCGGGCCCAGGTTTTGCTCATTTTGAAAGCAAGCGTAGCAAAAAAAATACTAAATGCAAGACTTAGCATACAGTAATAGGGCTATGGCTTGGACACAGATTTGCTTTTTATCAGTCCTTTTGCTCTTGATGGCAGTTTGAATTTGTAGATTGTATACTGTCCTATACTGCCAAGTTATCTCTTTAACAAACATATTTTCAAAGGTGTGAATGACAGTGTGGGCAGAGTGAAATTAGGCAAAGGCTAAGGGAGCCACCCACCATTTCCATAGAGGAAAGTTAGAATGTTCAACAACTTGAGGATTCATAAACGACTAAAATTCCTTCAGTGGTGACAAAAATAAATATTGTTTAGAAGTGCAACAAAATTGAATGTCACCATTGACAGATAACCTTAAATCACAGAAATGTGTTAGTATTTTTCAATTCCTTGCTTGCAAGTAAAACCCCATGTTTACTCACTACATTTCCCTGAAAAAGATTTATCACAGTAATGCATCAAGGGAAATGAATTTTATGGTGTACGTTTTTTATCTGTTATATTGTTTGCTAGCTTAAAACAAGCTGCATTCGGTATGCTGAATCTTCCCGTTGTGTCCTGGGATACAAGTATAGTTAGCTTAACTACCCAAGTAATTATGTCTAATTTGGCTCAAACCTACTTTGGTGTTTTACGACAAAAAACCCCAATGCTTACTGGCTTGGTCATTCATTACTGATAGCTATAAAGCTTGTTAAGTTAATTCCTACAGAGCAAGCACGGTTCAGGCTAGACCCAAAGTGAAAAAAAAAAACACGACATCGCAAATTAAGTGGGATGCAAGATGTTACTCCGACTCTGCTTAAGTGCATATGGCGTAAAATCTGTGTGTCCTCCGTTACAACACTCACTACCGAGTTCAAAATTGCCAAAGAAAAATAGTTTTTCAGGGAGCTTCATGATAAAGGTTCCCATAGCCGAGCATAAGATCTCCAAACCAAATGCCAAGCATTGACTGGCCATTGGACTCTGGGGCAGCAGAAATGCGCTCTCTTGAGTGATGAATCACGCTTCAACATCTGGCAGTCTGACATACGAATCTGAATCTACCTGCCCAAATGTATAGTAAAGTAAATGCATACTGAAAAGTTTGATGGAAGAGGAGTCTCAAGCTGTTTTCTAGGCCCCTAGGTTCCAGTGAAATGAAATCTTAACGCTACATACAATGACATTCTTGACGATTCTTTGTTTCTAACTAGCATGCGAGGCTGTGCTCAGTCCGACAACGGCATTTTCATTTGGCATTATTAAATAAAAGCAATTATTGTGCCAAGAAACTGCAAAGTACAAATACAAAACAAAACCTCCCAGTTCAGGGGTACCTAAACTCAAAACCGTTGCACTCGAATAACCCTTGCCACATTCAGTTCAACTTTCTTCCTCCCTCCTTGAGCTTTGCTGGCTCTTATAAAGGGCCTGAGATTGTTGGCACCTGAAAGTTATTACCATTAGTGGAAGCACACTTAGGCAACAAGGTCCTATTAGAGGCCTGGCTCTCAGTGTTGCTGTCCATCACAGCTTCTGGGCGTGGCCGCCGGCTGCGTGCCCTTTCCTGTTTGCCCCCATGTACAAAGCAAGGTCCATACAGAAATGTTTATGCAAATTACTTGATTTTTAAAATCAAGATTACGTATACAGTTGAATAACAAACTGAACAAAACAACTCCCAAAAACAACAGCTAATGAAATTTAAAAAAAGCAACTTTACATGGCAATGAGAAAAATATGATTACCGTTATTATTTAGCATTTAGCATAATAATACATTTTAAAATAGTTTCACCAGGTTTGGTACTGTTGAGAATAATTTAATTACCCTCAGCTAATTTTGCGATTAGACATTCCTGTTTTCAGGTCCTGGTCAACAGTGAGGAATGTAAGCTGTAATTGGTTGACAGTCTTGTGCCCTCAGGTTTTTATTCAAAACAATGGTAAAACAATGTTTTTACCTAGACAAATAAATTGCAATAAAAAAAAGAATTCACTATCACATTCCCACTGGGGATTTGATTTGATCCAGCCTCTAGTGTAGAGGAGCTCATTGTGAACAAGTTTGCTACAGATTGTGGTACCACTCCCTGGGGTCGAAGACTAGAGTACGACTGGTTCCTTCAGCTAGGGACTTCAATCTTTAGCAAGCTAATTATTTCTCTTGGTTGGTTATGCCTTGTGTGCATTTGTGAAGGTACTTAGGTGTGATTGCCAGTCAGAGGTCTTCTGTGCCAAAAACAAAAAAACAATTTATTTTGATACCGTGACTCGGATACTTGAACACAGATGCTTATTGGTCGGTCGAGGTTGCTGTGGGTATTTAGAGGCAGAGAGAGTAACACAGCTGGTTGAGAAAGACTTCACAATGGACAGTGACGAATGCCCTGGATTTCCTGTGAAAATTTAGGATGTTGTCTAAATCAAGCCAATTAATTTAAACTTTCTGCTGTTCGTTTTTAGTTCAATTTGTAGTATGATCCATTAGGAGCATGTTGCTCGATTTAATGGACAATGTTTCTGGAGTTTAGATTTCAAAAGGTAGCTAGCAGACCTAAACTATACTAGTAACTAGTTGGGGTGCTGTGCTGCATGCTGTTTCCCCAGACACACCCGTCTGTGAGATGCAGAGAGCATGGCCAGCTCATGTTAACATATAGCCAATATATTTTGTTTTATTACTCAAACATATGAATGTATTTTTCAGAGTAATTTATTTATCTTTCTTGATAAAACTGGATTGTTGAATATCTATATACAGTGGCAAGAAAAACTATGTGAACCTTTAGGAATTTCATGGTTTTCTGAATAAATTTGTCATAAAATGTGATCTGATCTTCATCTAAGTCAAGGGTATTGACAAAT
>JAOYSI010043175.1:0-27688 GCA_025775065.1 Hiodon alosoides | reverse complement strand
TAGGCTTGCAGGAAGAAACCTTGAGAGGAACCAGGCTTAGAGGGGGAGCCCATCCTCTGCTGGCCAGCACTGGGAGTCCTATCTCATTTATGGACCTGGGATGCACCTGGTCTCACAAACATAGATAACTTCGTATCACCAGCGTAGCGTTGGGAGTTTCCATGCCTTGAAGTCTAACATCTCCAAGATGCAGCATGTTTATTGTGAATATGATTGGGCCTAACACAGATCCTTGTGGAACACCATATTTGACTTCAGATTGATCTGAAGACAGGTCATACATGAGTGAAAATTGATGAAGGTCTGAAATACATGATCTAATCCACAGGAGTCCATTTCCAGATAAACCAAATGGTTTTTGTTATCCATCTACAAATAAATAGAGATCAACTGTATCAAAAGCTGTCCTTAGGTCAAGAATAGATGCTAATCTCGATTTACATGTCTTTGTCCTATTATCTTAGACTAAAGATTTTTAAGTATCCTCAAATTTGTACTGAACTTAGTACTTATGACTTAATTTCATTGGACTTGTTTGGTGCTACCTGCTGGTGTTATTTTTTGGTTTTATTACATGTAGCTTTTTAATTCTAGTTTCCAATTTAAAAAGAAAAGAAAGTGAAAATTCCATGGAACCTGTGATTTAGTTTATTTTTCTTCCATGAGATGGAGATGTTTGGTTTTTGAAAATGCAACTTTCAAAAAAAGCCTGGCTACTGGTGCTGTATCCATCAGACTGTTCTGTGGTGTTTGATGTCTGCCACCCCTGATAGATCCCTATGTTGCAATACCAAGGAAATACATGTTATGCATTTTACATTTTTAGTTGCTTTTATCTAGAGCTACACTCTGCATTCATCCACTTATAGCTGTATATTTACTGAAGCAATTCAGGTTAAGAACCTTGCTCAAGGATAGCTTGGGTGGAACTTGAACCCGGCAACCTTTCTGTTACAAGCCTGCCCCCTTAACCACTGCACTCAGATTTTGTAAGCAGTATTGATGAGGCTTTATGCCTTATTATACCACTGTGTGTGTGTGTGTGTGTGTGTGTGTCTATGTGTGTGTGTGTGTGTGTGTGTATATTCCATCATTAATATCTTTTCTTTCATCCTTCTGAGGGCACCCTTGCTGGTGCTGTAAACTAAATTTTATACCTACAGTATGCAATCTTGTATAAGGGCTTTCAGCACTAGCGATTCAAATGAGTTGTCCTGCAAAGCTTTAAAATCTCCCATGACATTCATGATGTGATGGAAAGTTTAATTCTATTATAACGCGCAGAGCGACAATGACCCCAGAGCTCGCTGCGATCGAAATAGATCGCCGTCCTTCGCCTGGTGGTACTCATTTAAAGTGGGGTGATAGTAAACCTATCCTCTGTCATGTGGGTGGAGTATGTCCTGTCAATCTTTTTTCTGTTTTTGACTTACATTAATGAATGCCGTTTCCTTGCTAAATCTTGCCAATTTTGCTTTCAATTTTTATTAATTTTTTGTGGTAGAGTTTCATAATTGCAGTGGAGATTCATATAGATTTAGTTAGTCACAATCAACTTTCAGGGAATGTTTTTGACTTAGGTATATAGGTATAAAATAGGTATATAAGGGCTGTCAAAACTACTAAAATAATTAATCGCGATTAATCACATGATTAACTACATGATTTTCTGTTGTGAACCGCGATACATTTTTGAATGTGCTAAAATTTGGCCCTAAATAAACAATTTTCCATTTAAAAAGCAGTGTGTTATGTTAGTCATATTGTGTTTTATTGTAATGGAAAGAAACACAAAATAATCTGAAAAATAAGTTTTAAAGCATTTATTTTTTAACCAAAGTTCACTGTAATTTACAGTTTTCATGCCTCCTATGTTAATAGGCCTACTTCCTGAGCGATGAAGTTAGAACACATGTGTGCTTGGTGTCGTCTACAGTTTAAATCCCCAACATCGCTATTGCGTTTGTTAGCTTGCTGCTCGTTGACTTGTCCGTTTGCCTCCTGCGCACAAACTCTAAAAGAGTAGGCTGCTGCTGTCCTGCATTGTTAGCCCTCTCACTACTGCTGCGGCGTCAACTCTGTGTTTTGCTTGTAAATGATACTTCAGACAAAAAAAATACTTTGCTTTTATCCACAAACCCACCTGTAATGGTTTTGTAATAAAACTGGCCGTTTAAAAGCCCTTTAGTAGCTTTCTCCATAATTCAAGTTTATTTAATCAGCAAAGCTATATCTAAATTCAAGCAGTCGATTGACAAAAAAATTATTATATATATATATATAATTTTTTTTTTCTAAATCAAAACCAGAGATAGTGCCTGTTTTCTGTTGTTTTTTTTTCCCCCAGAGAATTTCATTATTGTAAACTCGTATCTAATACTGTAATTCTTCAAAAATGAACATCTGAGACTTAACAAGAAATAATCTATACATGTTAAATACTCATTTCTGACACTGCTTCGGGGGTAAATTGCATTTAGGCCAAAATGGGCTGCATATTGTTATATTTTCATACCCTCTTTTAGATATGATTTTGAAAACCCATTATGTGGGAGAGTGGTGCAATGACTTTGAAAACACTGGAACATTAAAATCAACATTAAACAAATTATGCCCTTGTTATCCCTCTCCACAGCGCATACAAATTTACTGCATAAGTGACTCGTATAAACGTGTCATTTGTTATTGTCCTTGGCTATGCAGAGTATGCAAACAGAACATGCAAATTATCTTTGCTAAGAGCCTTTTCAGCTTTATGTAACTGGGAAGAGCAAAATCACTTTTATTTTCATAAGCTTTGAGTATATATCTCATTGTTTGGATAGCGAGCTCTCGAATGTTATCTAACATCAAACCAGAATTATTATGACTTGTTAAATTGCTATGTTTTCAGTTGTGAAGATTATTGAGACTTAAATGTGATGTTCATTGAAATTTAATGCGGCAATATTGTCAGATATTTAGGTTAATTAAATTTGTCACTTCTCATTCTCATAATGCTGCTGTATCTTAATGCCATTGTTATGAATGAATGTGTTATTAGCTAGCTAGGAAGTGACATTTAATTTCTAGATCAAAAATGGCCATGCAAGTATTAGACAATGGTATGAAACCAGACTTTTCTGGCAAATAATTCAACACTTGACTGCCATTGTTCCAATAACATGTTATTTAGATAACCAAAAACACAAGCACATAATTAGACGTATAACATATTTAGAGTTAAAATTTCTGAAATGTTAAAATTTCTGAAATTAATGAGGTCTAATTCCTTTATACCTGCACTGGATCCGTTTTGGTTTGTTGTTATCACTAAATAATGCATGGCGTTACTAAATTAACTTTAGAAGCTTCTATGTGCCATGTTTCTGATGATGGCTGTGATGTCACTGCTTTTGCTCAGGACTGACTGCAGTATGGGAGTAGGAGGTAGAAGTGTGTATTGTCTGTGTAAGGATGTTTTCTCCTCTGATTTTTTGTCTAGCTTGGCTGGGATTTGACACTGATTTATGGAAGGGAGGTGTGAGGCTTTGCCCGATATCTGAGATTCAGACGTGTTTCGAGACCGCGTCACACCAGACTTTCGTACTGTGTCCCTCTCCTCACAGGGGGGGATGATCGCCCTGCTGCTGTCTATCCTCTGCCTGGTTCTGATCCTCTACACGCGGCGGCGCTGGTGCAAACGGCGCCGCGTGCCCCAGCCGCAGAAGAGCGCCAGCGCTGAGGCGGCCAACGAGATCCACTACATCCCCTCGGTGCTGATGGGGGGCCAGGCCCGCGAGAGCCTGCGCAACTCCCGTGGCCAGGGCCACAACTCCAGCGGCACGCTAAGCATCCGCGAGACGCCCATCCTGGACGGCTACGAGTACGACATCACCGACCTGCGGCACCATCTGCAGCGGGAGTGCATGAACGGCGGGGAGGACTTTGCCAGCCAGGTCACGCGCACGCTGGACTCCCTGCAGGGCTGCAACGACAAGGCCAGCATGGACCTCACGCCCGGTGGGTGAATCAGGTGCCGTGCTCACACACAGACAGGGAGCTTTCACAGCCCATCTCTAATCACCTGAAAACTAACTCTGAAGGACACCTTTTAGATGGAACACCGGGCTGTCCCCTATTTTTTGCTGAGTGATAAAATAAAATAAGTATTTATTCACATTGCAACTGAAATGCAATTTATTTTATATTAAAATTTATTTAAAAAATTAATTCAATTATTTTTTACTGTTTTTTCTCCAATCTTTGCCATCTGTACTAATGCATCTTGGCTAGTTGCTAAGAATCCTGCCACCACACACAGGGAGGGTCAGTAAAGGTGCTTGCCCAACAGACTAAGCCCTATGAGCTGGACTGAGCAGGTGAAAATCCAGCTCACTTGATTTGCCGATTGCGACTGGGAGAGGACCGCGGTGGCCCACAATTAGCATAGCTTTCCAGGGCTAGTCGCTAGCCCAGGCAGAGGAAGTAAAGAAAAGGCTCCTCCAAATCCTGGTCACCACTGAACCAATTACACTCTACAGGCCACCAGCCCATATGAGAGATTCAGCGCTGATTGTAGAAGAGGCGTGTCCCTCTCATAGTGCCCCGGGTGCCTAGTGAAGCTCTGCCACAGCCCTGGTCAAAATCGCCGAATTAAATTAACTGGATCCGAACCTTCGAAGTCCAGCTCATAGGGCTCAGTCTGCACTTGGGCAACCATCTTTACTGACTGAACTGGGGGTGGTGTTTAAACTTCTTATTACACATTGTATTACTAACTATTTAGATGATGTAAACAGCTCAATATCTTAGTACAGCCTAATTATCCAGGTTGTTAATCACCTATTTCCTTATCACATAATATAATACTTTAATAAAACACATCAAATTGTAATGGGTGGACCTCGTAATCCATAATTAAACAAAGTGTTTTGTGTTGTTATTAAAGACAAACAAACGCTGAAATAAACCATCCTAGCTAGCACTAGACTCATTATGTGCTTGACAGCTAATCAGTGTCCACAATTTAAAATAATTTGCTGGTCAGCTAGCAAATTATTTGAAACTTTGCAAAAAAAAGAGTTAAACATTTATTGTTAATTACGTTGACATTAAATTGATTGCTATATTTTTGCATTCCTCTTAAACTGAATTTCATAAACATTCTACAGGCTTTGAAGACAGGCTGTTAGGAAGTGTATAATTGGACATATTCGAGATTCTGAATTTTAAATCAAATGTTAATTCACATCAGCCATATAGCTTGCACGGAATCTCTGAAATGTCAAAACAAGTGGGTGGAGGTTAACTGCATAATTTTATTTGGGTAAGCTATTGAAAAGAAAAAGCTGTTCTAGCTATTTGAAATTATGCGTTTTCATATTGACTATTTGCATTCAATATCAACTTTAGAGATAAACCGTAATATGTAAGAGCTACACATTTACACGGATAGATATTTATTACAGAGTAATCAAGCCTTTCTCTGGTTTAGGTGCCTGGCAGTTTTAATCACTGCACAACAACAACAAAAAAACTTAGGCAAGAGGTTATCATTATTTCATTATGCAATTCAAATCTGATATACTTAAGGCAATAAGATTAACTTTCTTCCTTAATAGGATGCTCAAGGCAGACTATTGTGAAACCTTGTTAAAAAAAATAGATTAAGCAGGTTTTATTGTGCATATTACCACCACCATGGCAAGAGTCGTTTTTAGCTTACGTTGTTTAATTTCGAACATACTGATGGTACGTAGTAAATGATATATCCCGTAATTTAGTTCAGATCTGCATGTCAGAACCCATAATAAATCCCCACAATGAAGAAAAAAAAGGTTTTAAGCTGGACTGGGTGTTTGTGATATGTTTATGGGCGATGACAGTCAAATATCCAGAGCTCTTGAACTGCAGAGACAAGGTCTGGTGCCCGCACAGCTCATGTTGACTTCAGCTCCATTTTCCAGTTGTGGAGTTTTCTAATTCAGGAAGAACATGTAAAACATATAAAGGAGGGTGCACTTGCTTTTCCATTCAAACAGTTTCATCTCAAAGTGGCACGGCTTTCCTCCTGACTGTTCTTGTCTTCCACCAGGAAGTGAAAACACCAAACTGTCCCTAATGAGCAAGTACAAAGATAACATCATCGCCACGAGTCCCGTGGATGCCAATCACCAGCAAAACACCCTCCTCCCCCATAACACCTCCAGCAACCAGCGCAAACGCCTTTCTAGCAAGACCCGCGGTAAGCCGGCTACTCCCCCCTTCCACTTCCTTCTGCTCACCAGCTGTGGGAAAGGCCGTTTGTGGTGACGGTCTTCTTGGCTCTCCAATGTGAAAGAAGACCCATGGCTGTTTGGTCATTTGACAGACAGAAAAAGCATAAACGTAGACATTTTCGCGTATGAAAAAATAAAATAAACTTTAAAACCCCTATCTGAATTGTTAATGGCCATACTTTCACCTCAGCACCGCCAGCTCACAGGAATGCAGAGAATGGCTGGTTTTTTAAGAGCTGAGAAGCAAATTTCACACAAAAATGATCAAATTTTAGGTATGCATTCCATTTCAGCGCCATTTGTGAAATGTACTGGCCCCTCCCCCTTATCTGCCTCCATTGAGCATGCTGTCGTGGAAATTCTACTAATCCAGTTACGTGCCCTTGCCCCCCCATAACGAAAGTGTCCATCATTCATTGTTGCAGTGGGAGATTAGGAGGTCTGGAATGACTGAAATTTATGCATCATTAATTAATGCATCACTTGTTATTTGTGTGCCCTGTTTTTTCCTTTGTGCCAGTGTCATATGTACATTAATGCAAGGCACAAAGGGATGAAAGGGATTTGAGGTACGACTTTGTTCACAACAGCGAATGGCATCTCTGCTTTTCATCAGCTCTGAGGAATTAACTGTTTCTCCTGCTTATAGTTCTGGCCTCGTAGATGTACACTTTTTTTGCCCTGATGTCAGAGGGGAAGCCTGTTTCTGTATTCGTCAGCAATGGCACTTTTTATTGTAATGGGAACTTAAATTGAGTCTGGAACCGACCCCGCTCTGCAGGACAACACCCTCTCCATTTGTATTCTAAGAGGTTGTTGGGAAAACCCGAAGACGAATCAGCTGCTCCAGTTGGGAGCAAAAATACTAAAAGGTCCAACCGGTTTGCTCTAAATTCGATTAAGAAATAAAAACTGACCCTGTCCAGGAACGATCCATCAGTTCTTACCATTCCTTTCCCCTTTTCCCTGATTTCCCCGCTCTCACATTTCAAACAGCCAGCCTGTGTCAGCTGTAAAGAGGAGAACCTTTAGAATTAAATGTGCGATTTTTGTATCACGTCGAAATCAATTAATGTGTTTAAAAGATGTCAGTATATGTGAAAAAAAGAAGTCAAATACTGTTTGTAAAACTCATTTGTTTCTCATTTTCACTAAAGATTTAGAACTCCACAGTTTTGTTTCCCTTGTGTCTGTTTTGGCATCCCGATAACAAACCCTGTGTCCTGCTCTTAACACACTGCGCTTAAAAGAAGCGGAGATCAGGGGTTACCATGACACTAACATTGGTTTCTCTCTTCCCATTCAGTTGGCATATTGGCTTGTATATTAAACTTTGACTTCCGTGATCGCTATTGATTGGATTTTTTACACGCAGGAAGAGTGGTGCTGGATGATTAAAAAGAAAATGTATCAATAAACAAACATTCAGGCCATTAAAAAAAAAAAAAAATTGTTAGTATACAATGTTGAAAATTCAAGGGTCTAATATTCCGACTCAACAGGGATACGTATTCTTAAATTGCCAAGACTCTGTGGAGACAGGCAAAGGCCATGGACACAAACGAGTAAAAGGGGCCGTTGCGTCAAGGAAGATAAGGACAAGGCTATTTCGGTATTTCCGTTGTTATTAAATTTGTGATAATTGCGAAGCGGTTCTACTGGATCTGCCAATTAGTAAATTGCTCAGTTTAAATTAGCCGCTGAAGTGTTTAGCATGTTAACTTTTACGACTCCGGTCTCACTCCGGTAGGTGTCAGCTGATAGACTCTCACAGTCACAGCACATTTGGAGTTGCTGCGACTATTGCTGCTCCACCCCCATCCCCCGCGTGGGTGAAGCAAGATGCTGTTTTATTATTATTATTATTATGTTGTTGTTTTTTGGGGGGTTTTTTGTGTATAATGGATCATCCACAATATAATGGATGAAAACCACAAAGCACTGGTTTAGAGCTGTCAGACATATAAAAAGGCTGTGGTACATTATCATTATATCAGGTGGCCGTTGCCAGACTGTGATTTCAGATTATGCTACGTGTAAAATATCATACCTGGTGTGCTGTTATATCTTTGTACACCTAACACATTTCTATTTGTTTTGACTTCTTTAAATAATACCAACTTGATTAAATGTAGTAATTTGAGGATAAAACAAGAATTACACTTGTAATTCATTTCCATTTTAGGATTTAATGACAGTTCACAGCCATTATTAAGCTTAGAAGGGATAATTTATTATTATTTTGTAATTTAGCTTACATCCCTATCCAGGGGGAGTTGCAAGTTGTCATTTAGCAATATTGATTCAGCTGGAAACTGAAACAATTCAGGATTAGTATTTGGCTTTGTGGCTTTTAAGCAGAACAGGGATGGGAAACGGCAACCTTCTGTTTAAAAGACCTTAACCACAATGTTTGTTTTAACATTGAACGGAAGCAGCTAGTCTAACATAGTGCACTCTTATTTATCTGTCTACTTTTCTGCTGTCTACTAATCTGTGTTGGTTATATAACCTGTGTCTTTAAAAAAAAAACTTTTATAACAAACTTGTACTTTTAAGCAGAGGAGTGTAGAAGTGTGTTTGATAAGACCTTAACATATCTTCTTTTTCCTGATTTTCTAAAGAAAATAAATAACTGAAAGCATGCACGACTGTGTGTGCAGAGGTCTCATGGCTGTGCATGCCATCGTTTTGATTCTTTTACAAATGGATTGCAAAGTGGAGCATCCGTCCTAGGACAGAGCCAATTAGAGGGTGGGCATCTGTCATGAGACTGCACGGCGCTCCTGAATGGGCTGATTTCATGGTGGGGCAACTGTCACAAGTTTGCTAGGATCACACAGAAAGCGTACCCTGACATGAGTTGATTAGCAGCATGGCATCTATCGCATGTTTGCTTGGCAGCTTAGAGTGAGTGTTCCTTAGAGCGTCGGCCCAAAGCCTGTCCAGTCCTGTGGAAAGAGCAGCCTGTGACGGAGCGCCTGCCTATCAGGGCGTCCGTCAAAAGGACCGCGCGGTCGCCTTTGTGAAAGCGGTTACGCGGAATGGGCTCAGCCGTGGGCCTACCCAGTCTCCTGGGCTGAGCAGCCCACGATGGAGCGTTTTCCTAGCCCGTTAGCATGAAACTGTCTGACCGAGCAAGGATACAGAATTGAAGGACGTGTCTTGCCCAAAGTAAGTGCATTACAGACAGTACCTCTGCTGAAAAGGGTTGAGAAATACGGTTTATGTTTTTATACAGCTCTTCATCTGCATGGGAGCACTTTGTGTCTCTTAAATATATGCATTTAATTCAGCACAATTGGTTGAAATGAACAAAATTATGACTCCATGCCAACGACAATATGCCGTATGACCTCATCTCATAATAAACCTCTTCTGTTTATATACAACGATGAAAGCGCGCTACCAGGATAAGTAAATGCTGTCATTTTGGACGCCTGCACAGCAGCAGAGATTTATCTTGTCGGGTGTATGCTGTAACCGAAATCTATGATAAATCCCCTGAAGAAAGCGAGATTACAGTACTCTCCATAGAACACTCTGATTGATTATTCCTCATTCATCGTTTGCCTTTTTTATCTGTTGTTTTCAAACTCATCACTCTCCCCACTTTATCACTGGAGTGGGTTCTGTTTCATTGTTACATTAGTGGAAAGACCTTGTGACCTCTACGTATTTCATTTTTCAGATGCAAAGTTAATACAGTTTTATTCAAATAACCAGAAATCATTGTTTATTCCTGTGCAAGGACAAATAGGTAAATGCATATTTAACATATTGAACAAACAAGTGTGTTATGTTTTCATTAATTTACTGAATAGAAAAGATGCAAAAAAAGGTGGATGTAAAAAGACTTTTTGTTACAGATAAGTGCTTGATCGATCCAACTAAACATTTCCCCCTGTGTTTAATTGTTTCAGAGAGCCTTTGCTTGGAGCCTTTTAACATGTTGGAACTTTTACTGTAAGCTAGGAGCTTTTCATGAACACGATATGGTTGTCAGGGTGAGTTCTGGATGCTGTGGTGCTGGGGTTCCGTAGCTTCCACTTCCCACCCACAGTGTAAATCAATTTAGTAGAAGGAACCTTTGTGAGCTAAACAAGGAATTAGCAATTATACAGAAACAGCCATGAGGCTTTACTGCCTAAATTGCATATTTTCATCTGGAGCAAATCGGTAAAAGGATTCAAATTGCAGGGTGGGGGAATAAAAATTGGGAGCTTAGAGGCCCGCATAAATTTAGGCTACCTACTTTTGCTGGAAGTTGAAAGCACCCCCCCTCCCCCGCCACCTCCTGGTGAGCACCTTTTGACTGATAGGGAGACTTTCTGTGAATTCCGCAGCGGGTTCTGCCTTCCTGAACCCGGATGGGGACTCGGGGACGGAGGCGGACAGCGAGCCCCAGCTGACCTTTTACACTGACCCCAATCGCAGCCGGCGCCGCAGCCGAGGTATGAGAAACGGTACCGTCAGCATCGCGTGGGGCTCTGGGGGTAAGGAGAAATCGCGCTCTATCCCGTCACCTGACATCACTCGCATGACCACAGTGAAAACCCAACCATGCAAAACAGAAACGGCGATCACGGCACGCCACGTCTGATGTGTTGTTAATGATAGCGTATTCGTGATGTGTTGTTAATGATAGCGTATTCGTAATTGTGACTGTGGCTGTTTGCGTTGTTTGAAAGTACTGATAAAAGTCGTGGTTATGTTTTACTGTTACCAGCATTGGGAGTAATATCCAATGCGAAATTGGCATTAGTTGACGGTATGTAAAGTAGGCTTTTGCATTGACTTCATCTGTGTAGGTTAAATACAGCATGCACAGTGCATGACTCTCTTATGATGAAAGTGTTTGACATTGAACGCTAACAGATCTTTGCCTTTCAGTTATGACATTTTCTAGCATGCTCTGCCTACTAGGATTGTCAGATAAACTATCGATACAACTAAATATCCAAACCAATACCAAACTGAATGGTTAATGGGGAATGGTGATTGAGGTTTAATGAAACTGAGGGTATACTCCAAATGTGTATTATAAGCTATTCCACACAACAGTTTGTATTGACCTAATGAAAATGGTAGCAACAAATAATAACATTGTTAGCTTGGTCCTCTTGTCTAAACAGTTTCTGTCTTCATTTTGAACATATTCCAAGCAGGCAAATTCCACACTAACGGTTCCACACACGTGAATCGTATTCTCTTTCAAAGGCCCCACTTGGCAGTTTGCCTTTTGGAAAGGGCGTATACAACCTTCAAACAAACCGGACCGCTGGTGTAGTGTGGAGACTGGCTGGGAAAAGAGGAGGTGACAACGGGCAGTGGGCAGTCCCTAAAGGCGTCTGCTGTTCATCGCCACCCCACCCCTTACCAACGAAGCTGTCAGGGAAAAGCAGTGACCAGGAGCTTAAAGCCCCAGGGAAGCTGTCAGACACCGAGGCAGGAAGCCACGCTCCGAGCCAGCCAGGCATGCCTTAACAGTGCCTTGATGCAATTATCCAGTGCTTATAGTATGCTTGTGTCACAGAGAGTGCAAATCAACAATGTAACTAACACCTTTAATTAGAAAAAAAAGAGGCACGAATAGAAAGGGAATATTTTAGTGCGCTGGAAAACGTAGAGCTGTGAATTTGGTGTCAGGGAAAAAAAGGCAACAACCTTGATACTAACATAAAGGTATATCTGCTAGGCTTACTGATGAGAGTACTTGCAATCTCATCTGCAGCTAATTCAAATTATCTGCAAAAAGTCATGAGGTTTTAAGTACTAGGAATATACGTTAAAAAAGATTTGTGGTCCTGGTAATGACCTTGCTCAGCCCATCACGTGGCAAATTGTACAAATCAGAAGTGAAGTGCTGAACTTGTACACGCTAAACCCTGTTTCTGATATCTTTTTAAACAGTTTAATTTAATGAAGGGCTCAGTTATGTAAATATGCTACGTTGTAGCAATGCTTGGAAAAGAGTTGAGAGGCAATGCCAGCAGAAATAATGATCTAAAATAACCTAATTTAGGGGCTAATCTTTCCTTGCTTTTCATTTTAGGTACATTTATGACTAAGTAATCCCCCTGCTACTGTTGAGCTGAGATTATTTTTGTTTTATGATTTTTATTTACAATTTTTTTTTTTTTTGTTCCCGTTTTGTTATTCTGCACATTTAAATATTTAGACAACAATTCTCTGCCAGATGGTGTGCACAGCATATATTTGGCTCAGTAAACATTTGCTTTACAGAAAGTAAGCACAACTGCAAAATAGGGAATCTGACCCTGGAGATAATTATCTATGATAAATTTGGATAATATCCAAAAATATGTTAAATCATTTGTTGCACTACAATAACAAAAGTCTGATGCAAGGCATAGGCTTATGTTTGAGATACTTTTAATGATCTCTTAAATAAACATTAAAGCAACATTTTGCAACAAATTAGATCAGTTAAACCCCCCAAGCCAATTCAATTGAGGCAGAGTCTAAGAGGCAAAAGGGATCCTTTAATTTAAAAAAAGGACAAAGGTCTCTCTTTGTCTTCTCTATAGAGAGGTTATGTCTGGATAGTCGTATCTTTGTGTGTGCATGCTTGCGTTTTTTTTTGGTTTTTTGAAAGGGGGATCTTTACACTCCAATCCAAAACATCAAAGGCGTATACTGGTGGCTTCACAGTAGACCAGTTGGCAGTGCAGAGAGGAGGAAAATAAAATATAGAAAAGCGTCCACTGAACTTTGTTGTCTACTGTGTGGACATTTCACTTTCACAGCACACGCTGCAGAAGCATTCAAAGGTGATGCTATATCCTTAAACAGCACTGGGGCCTGGCAAGGCCACTGATGTTGACTCCCTTTTCACGCGCTGTGAGCAGTAAGCTGCGTCACAGCTTATTCTGGGGCTCTGAGTACCGTGAAACGCCAGCCCATAAAAGAAAGGAGTGTGTGGTCAGTGCATCCATCTTTCAAATCTCTCTCCGACAGGCTCGTCGCGAAGCCCCATCAATAAGACCACGCTGACTTTGATCAGCGTGGTCAGCTGCGTCATTGGCCTGGTGTACTCCTCTCACCTCTCCTGCGGCCTCAACGTGCGGGTCATCCTCCACGTACCGGAGCACCTCATCGCCGACGGTGAGTGTGCCCCCCCCCACCTCAGCCCCTGGACTCCAGTGGGGGGGCCTGCCGCTGAAATATCCAGCTGTCTCCCACCCCCTGCTGTGACCTCACAGAATAAAGCCTGGCCCGTGCCTCTGCCAGCCAGGACAATTACTGATAAAATAGTTAAAAAAAAGAAAATAAATCCAAGCGCGAAACCGAAGCTCTTTGTTCCTGGCTCTGTGTCCCTGGCCCGGCTTGTTAATGGATTTCACTCGAGCACCTGCGGACAGGTGCGGCGTGACAAGCGCCGTGAGGCGTTCGGCATGTAATGTCCTCCCCGTCACTCGGCCCTTTGCTCACGTGGCACTTTAATCTGGTGCGGCCTGCCAAGTGTACGCGTGCATACTGCCTGCATACAGGGGCGAGATTAACATTCCAGGAGGTGCTCCGGATTGAACGCCTCCGCGAGGAGAGGTGAAAGAGATGGACAGAGAGGAAAACTGCCAGCAGAATTACGAGAGACTCTCATTGGCATTGTAAATCTGCCTGCCTCTCAAATTGGCCCAATAAACATTTTCACGGTCTTGTAAGATGGAGCAGAGTGACACCGTGAGTCTGATAGAAGTCTTCACCTCTGCAATCTATGTTTTCAAGTGTATTTCGCCCCCTCCGGATCTGCTTTCTCCCGACTGCAGTAAAAAGGAAGAGTAGTGTATGAGGCACAGTTTGTTTTTTAGTGCACCATTCCCACAACCCCCCTGTTTAGGCAGCACATACATTGACATATGATATCATATGTTTTTAATGGCCTAGAGAATCGTATTTTTTCATCTCAGCCGTTGCACAGCGTCTCTGAGTGACTAACGAAGCACCGCACGGTGTGTGCGTTCTGATTATTTCCCGGCTCTCAGGGTCCAGGTTCATTCTGCTCCAGGGCAGTCAGCTAGATGCCAGCGACTGGCTCAACCCGGCCCAGGTTCTCCTGTTCTACCAGCAGAACGCCAGCGGGCCCTGGGTCAGCGAGCTGTGCGGCCGGCGCTTGCTGGACCCCTGTGAGCACCAGTGCGACCCGGAGACAGGTAACACACATACAGCTCTGGCTCCGGGGGGTTTTCTGGGTGGGGGGGAGACCAGCAAAAAAAAAAAAAAAAAAAAAGCAATTTGGAAGAGAGATCATCTACAGCCTTAACGCCAATTGTAAACATGCAACATTGCCTCAATTTTTTACTTACAGCTTTACTTCAACTGTGTAAATGTATTCCCTGCCATAAAAGAAAATTATTGGTTTTATTTTACTCACGATTTCTCAAGATAGTGATGTCTTAAATGAATGAACCCAAATGGCGGAATAACACTCAAATTTGATTGAATTAAAAAAATAAATAAAACTCTTTGGTCTGAGATCCCTGGATGAATGGTTCTCCACATCCATCTATATGTCCGTGTAATTTGTTGTGACGTGTCACACCTAGCCCAAAGCGCACCATCCTACATCCTAGTTTCTACCACTGAACGGTTGATAAACTGCCAAATGGGCCAATCTTTTTCCGAGTTCCAGGCAAATTGCGGCTGATTGTTGACTTCTGCATGGCGTTTATGTAAGGAAGGATGTGACTGTGTGTATAGCATCATTGGGGAGATAGGTAATCTGGTTTTTCAGTATGATAGAAGCTTTATTATGTACATAACTGCATTATAAATTAGAAGTTTGGCCACGTCTCGGTTCAGTAAGTTTGTCTCAGTCCAAAAAGTATTAATTAAAATATATGATTAATATAAAAAATAACTAATTAAATTTAGTACAAAGCACTTAATTTATTGTACAGGTTGCATTACAATTTTTTTCCTATCAAACCATTTTTCGCTTTTCTGAAACCCTACCAGCTTCTGGGGGAAAATATTGCCTTACACTGATGATAGATCAGATAGAGAGTTGGATTTTAATGCAGTGACTTGTGACTTGAGTGAATGATATCTAATTAATCAAACGCCGTGCTTTGTAAGCAAACATGTGCAGGTTTTGTCGATTCTGCTCATTCACACAAGATAATATAAGATTATTCAAGTTTTTTTTTTTTTTCCTCTCACTTCAATAAAATGCATGCCCCAGGACATCGAGAAATACCAGTTTGAAAAAACAAGCCCTTTCATCGAAAGGCTTTCAATTAGCTGAATGAACCGATGATTTGTCTCTTGGTGAAATAGAAAGTCATTCCGTATGATGCTTTGTTGTTTGCAAGCTTTTCAAGGAAAAACGTCTCAGATGTCTTAAGTTCCTATTTTAGATCCCTTAGATGCTCCTCTGAAGTCGCCTGTTATTTTTCTGGAATAATATGGCTTTGTAAATAAAAGCACATTCAGGTTTCTCGCTGTAGACATTCCCACTGAATAAGCCTTGATTGTCAATGCGGGCCGATAAAATAAAATAAATAAATACATAAATGGAAACGTGAATGCAGGGTCTTCAAGTCGATGATTGAGTAATTCCATGACGCAATAGCATGGTGTGAGAAGGGAGCTGATTGATTCATGTCAGTCTTACAAGGGCATTACAGATCATAGGAACTATTGATGTGATGGGAGGAGATTTTCAGGAGCTTTGTCAAGACCCACGTTTGGAAATGGTTAGGACATCATTTCCAATGAAATGATGTTCTTTTTGCTTTGTACTGTCATGCTGACCCGCCTCCATTCCCCCCTGATATAAAATGGCAAACAACATGCTCAGAGATGCGTACGGAGCACAGAACAGTCACTCTCCAGGTACACTGATCGTTACCTGGTACATTACACAATGAGTGTGTGTGTGTGTGTGTATCTGTCAGTGAGTCTGTGTGTGTCTGTCTGTGAATGCCTGTGTGTGTGTGTCTGCCTGTGAATGCCTGTGTCTGTGTTTATGTGTCTGTCTGTGAATGCCTGTGTGTGTGTTTGTGTGTGTGTGTGTGTGTCTGTCTGTGAATTCCTGTGTGTGTGTGCCTGTCTGTGAATGCCTGTGTGTTTTTTTTGTGTGTGTGTGTGTGTGTCTGTGAATGCCTGTGTGTGTGTTTTTTTGTGTGTGTGTCTGTGAATGCCTGTGTGTGTGTGAGAGTGTATATGCATGCGTGTGTGCGTTGCATGTGTGTGTATGTTGCATGTGTGTTTGTGATAGTGTGTTCTGGCCAACTGGGAGAACACTGTTCAGCACCACCTCAGGATGCAGTGTAGATTATGGATTCCATTGCCTGCTCAATGTGAGACAACAGCCATTCAATTAGAGTCAGCAAAAGCAGCCTGGCGATGCGGATGGAGAGCATGCCGGAGAGAGTTCCCGGGATTTTTCACTTGGCTGGTTTGTGCCGCAGGCAGCCAAGTGTGGCCCCTCTCCACTGCACCGTAGGATGCATTCGGCACCTTGGTATTCCGCGCACTGCTGCACTGAGCCTTCTGCAGGTTAACTCTGAATGCCTGTAACCGCTGCAGCACGTATGCCTGGCCGGCATCGCACCCCTATTGCTTTTAGCCGGCACACCTGTAAATTAAGATAGAGCGGATCTATTCTGCACAAAGTGAATGATTAACGCGTGATCGTGTGAGGCGTCGGCCGTCTACAGGAATCTAAACAAAGCTGTTTATCCTCCATGATCAAACTCAATGAATATGTATGCGCCTTTTTCATAATTATAAAAAAAAGCCAGATCTTTACCTTTTTACTGCTCAAAGTTTTGATTGGCAGGGCAATGTTGTTCTCCATCAGAGCTGTGGAATTGCCAGCTGGTCATAATTGGAGTTGGAGGACGAGACTGTCGGAGGCTTAACCATGATTTAGCTGTAGTTTAATAACGTGATTTGCACCTGGGATTCCCTCAAGTAAGCAAAGTTGTAATAAACATTAAAATAGGATTCTAAGGAGGATTTTAAGTCAATGTGGCCTCTAAAGCCCAGAAATGTTACCAATGGTGGGGAGGAAGGTGGTCACTCCTGCACTCTTAGAACTTTAAAGAGCCCAAAGCTCTTTAAAATGTTTTCTCATTTACATTTATATTAAGGCTGAGATAAACTCAATTCAAAAAGGCTAAATACATTTGCATTGTGGTGTGGTCTTTGGTGACAACAAAGACTATAGCGAATTAATTAATTTGACTATAGAGATTTTCTGCTTAAAAAGTTAAACAAACAGCCAACTTTCGCCATGCAAATTTGAGGTGCACACAACGTGCCGCGTAGCCGATTAGCTTCTGCGATGCACAAATAGTTGGGATGGTAGTGTTGCCATTTCCTTTTTCATTAAATGATTTCCAAATGTGTTGAACAAAATGTAGATTTTTTGTGATTTCTGATTTTGATTTAAAAACAAATTTAAGTTTACGGGCTGAGCTCCACGTATTTATTTTTCAGTATATCGTAGTCTTTTGCTTGAAGGAATATATTTGAAGATTTAAAATCCATTGCAATTTGGAAAATTTTCATATAGAAATAAACAAGTAAAATAAGTCCCTGTGGTGTCAAAAGAACAACAAGATTTAGATACATCCGATCATCTCCTGCAAACAATCCTCCGCCAAAGTAATTGGAAAACAAAAAAAATAAAAAAAATGTTTCCATAATTCAACAGAGACCTTCTTCACCATAAGTGAATTTCTGGGCTTGAATGAAATTAACATTGTACGCTGAATATTTATCTGGTTCCTCCCCATATGATACAATGTTTGAGACCCTGTGCTGTTGTTCAATAATCAGGGTGCGCTTTTCAGATAATGCCTGCTTAAATAAGTCCTCTGTGCCGCTGGGTAGATTTGAAGAGGCCACGTCGCAGCGAGACAGTCACAATCAAGCCAGGGAGAGGTTGCTGATGAGAGCAGGGAAGGTTCATCATGCAAACACCCAGTACATTCGGCATTGTATATTCATACTTTTTATTCCCCGAGGCCTGGGTAAGCGCTGGATGCACAGTTTGGATCTCCGCAGCGTACACACTTTCACTTTCACTGTCTTTCCCACCCCTTGTACCTCTTACACACGCAGTGTTTATTAATCTGTTTATTAATCTGCTCCTCCTGCTCCCACTTCCCAGATTTTCTCCTGTTTCATTAATTTGACCGAATAATGGATACACCGCAGGCTCGTCTCCCAGGCCGCCAAGCGGGGGAATTATCTGTGCGTTAAAAGCTTCATTTATAAGTAATAAAACTGAGCCCCGCGCTAATTCTGCTGTATCACTCATCTGACTAACACACAAACAGGGGGAGTCGAGGCGATCCATGTAAGCTGGTGCGGAGGACTGTTGCCAGGTAGAAACAAAAAGTGCTCTTCCTAACCGTTTGTTATTGGTTCACTTTAATGTAGTGGCAAGTCTAGAGGATTCATTTGCTTTTACTCTTTTTATATACATACAGATACAAAACATTGTACATGTGTTCCCTATATTTCCATTACCACACGCTTCTGTTCCATATATAACTTATACGTTGTGGCGTTGAATTAATTAAGTAGGGTGACGTATTTTGCATCTGTATGCTTGAACCCATGACTCATGCACAACAAACATTAATAAGAATTGCTTTTGTGCTGCATTTTAATATTATGCAAAAGTTTGTTGTAACATTATATGCTTAATTTAAGTTTCTTATTGTGAGTATTATTTTAGTGGCAACACTTAATTAGCCTGATTTCTAATCCTGGCCACGGAGGTGCCCTATGTGTACAGGTTTTTATTTCAGTCTAGCACTTAAGGACTTTTTACTCATTACTGCCTAATAGAACTGTCTAGTCTTTTTTTTTTACACCGAATTGCGGTTTATGGCTGTTTTACAGAGAGATGGAGAAACGTCCTGGATGTGTTCATCCAGGATAACTATTGGGAGCCTTCAGTACACAAGCGTGGCAGAGGTTCAAAGCTATGTTTATTTAAAAAATGTTTAAATTTTAAATTAAATTAGAGCATTTAAAAAAGTTAAGCATTTTAAAAATTTCGAACTAAATACAAGAAAGAGTTCAACATAAACAAACACAAACACAAACGCATGTTTGCCTGGCATCCCGTCCTCGGTTATCTCTCCCCTTCACCAGGGTTTCCAACTCCTCAGCGCAGGACGTGGCTAGATGTCCTCACAAAAAAAGTGACGAAACATCCGGCCAGAGTAGCTAAATAATTGGATAAATGACACCACACATGCCAAGCCAAAAACAAACAAATAAATAAATAAAGATAAATATATAAAATCTAAATAATACTCTGTAATAATTGTAAGTTCTTTGACATTGTGGGGCATGGAGTGCTGGCAGCGGCCATTTTCTCTATCGTGTGCCGCATCACCCATTAAACAAACATAGAGACAGGTGATGTGTTAAAGCACAACAATTCCAATGCAGTCGTACAATACTGAGAATAAATATTAATACATAGCAGAATACATCAATGTAGAAAAGAGCCACTCTCACTCTTCTTCATTCCACTCCCAGAGAGCGTTATGTTTTCATAAAAATGGTTGTTAATTATGACCAATGGTGAAGGTAGGACCTTTAGGGCTCATGCTAGCAGATTGATTTAAATGATTAACATGGCCAATTTCTGTAAGAAACTGTCCCATTACTTTGGGAATTTGTATTGTTATTTTTTTGGCCTATTTTCAAATGGGTCATGGTTTTTCTTTTATTAAATGTAAATCATCTTTTCATGATTGTTTGCCATAAAAAAAAAAAAAAAAAAAAAAAAAGTTTCCTCATCTTATTTTGATTATATTTTGTGTATAGCAACTAGTCACGGCTAGAACAAAGGCCGTCTATTTTTTAACAGATTGTCAAGGACCCATTAGTGACAGAGCTTCTTATTTCGATTCCAAAGGCAGGCATCCAGCAATGAGGGCCCTCAAAGCCCAATGCAAATGAAAAGGTCTGTCTGCTGCTGCTACAGTGTTTGTTTGTGCTTTTATTCCAACTGCCAAAATTTTATATCGCTGTGGAAATGGGTTGCTAAGAAAACATAAGCTGTCTTAAGTTCAATTCAGCTGGAAATGTCTGTTACTTTTCCTTTACGGAAAAATCTTTGAGTTTATGTTGCCTGTCTAATACAATTGTCGTTTACATCCCAGTGTTATTAAGACGAGCTGCCATTTCACTGTTTGTAATTGTTTGCTTTCATCACTCTCAGCGCAAAGCACTATTGAGTATTACAAAGAGTACTTGTGGTGTTAATATGCTTTGACTTTGCATTGGCAATTTGCATTGTCTGCCTTACATGTCACTTGTGGTCATATGAAAGTGATGTCTAAGCTTCCTAAGTGGGTAGGCCCTCAGCTGAACACCAGTTTCTACCAACTCATTACTGCATCCTAAAATCTATGTCCCGTATGCATAGACGAGAACAGCAAAATATTAGAAGTAATTATTTCAGTAATGCATTAAATATGATTTCATTTAATTTCTACTGTGCCTGGAAAACGTGCTTTCATTAATACGCTGTTGTCTTTAGCATAATTTTCATAGCCTTTCTTTCCTATTGATAAAACATTGTTATATTACTCAGTGGCCTCTCACGTGTGACCTCCAGTCCATTTAGATGAGCATTAGCCCATGCTGAAATATTTAATACTCTTTTTCATACTCGGCCAAGGACAAGAACGAGAGGAGAACTCAACCTCGATTTCTTAAAGTACCCTTCAACTGGAGTGCAAGAGAGAACCCAACCAAAGCTATTTTGGGCAATATCAAAAGGCCTATCGCGTATACGGAGGAGCAAAGTATTATCGCCCAACCTAACCTGAAGATTGACCTGACTTTATAGTCAACTTTCAAGCTATTGCGCAATGAAACACAAGTTAATAGAAACTTAACAACAATTATCACACATGAGGTAGGGTTTGATTTGGTCTGGCCCTATGAAGCAGATATTGCACATTTTGACTTTGATAAATTGATATCTCTTGACATTACCCAATCTTCCCCCTTGAATGTTTCATCCATGATTTTAATTAAAACCCTCTTCATGTTAATACCTAACTGTATGATTGTTATAGTAATTCTTATTATTGCTTACTGTAGCATGAAAGTAGTGTCATTGTTTAGTGTTGATTTCAGAAGAGTGTTTAAAGAAAATCTTGGTAAGCACAGCACATTTCTGTAGATTCCCAACCTTCTGAGATGCTGTTGTGTTGTGCATCCAACCATGCCTAATGTGACAAATGAATGCAACACGTTCCAGACACCAAAGTGCTTATTTAGCTTTATTTATCTTCTATTCAGGAAAGTAAGGAACTATTTAATGCTTGGTGGATGACTGTATGTATCTGGTCTCCCAAAACAGATGGAAGTTTAATTTTAATTTGCAGGGAGTACACTTACCCTACCATATTATTTCATGAGGTGAGGATTGGCCAATAAACTGAACATCAGATGTGTTTCCTGACTAATGAAGTAACCAAATTGTCCTCCTGACCAAAGAGAGCCTTTCCATGGAAATGCTGGGACCTCTTCGCGGTTGATGGAATTCTGCATTTATTATAACATTTTCCGCATGCACAGTTAGTGTACATCACACCACGTTAGAGCACTTCCAGTCTGAATGGACAACAATTATGGTGGCTGTTCAGTATCAGCTATGGCAGCTGTATGAAGTACAGGTATGGCAATTAACTTTGATTTGACCAAAATGTTTAGGCTAATGTTTCTGTTCATGACCACCAAACTCATAATTGAAAGTAATAAGTGTCGGGCCACTGGTCAATTTGACTGCAGATATCCATTGTGACTGTCTTACCATTGTACGGTCACAAAAAGCTCAGTACTGTATCAGTCAGATAAGATGGGGAGCTGTGATTTAAAAGGACTGTTGAACTCTGCTTAACAGGAACACAATGAAAATAATCAAAAGCACTTCCTCAGGTCAGCGTGCACAAACTCATATACACCAAACCTAATTTCCCATGAAATGTGTAGCAGTGATATTAAACTAGCAGAAGAACATAAACTTATATATTGTATATATTGTTTTGTGGTGGATGGGGCGCTGTACACAGTTTTAACCTAAAAATCAATTCATGACCAGAGATACCACATCTTGTAATGAACTTCCCTTTTAATAATATGTTTTAACTCCCTGGCTGTCCTTACAAAGGCTTATTCCTGTCAGCACCTTCATGCCCTGGGCACTTTAGGTCCTCATGACCTTGTGTATTGCAAATTTTTGGGTGAACTTTCAATTAGCTACTGGTTTACACGGGCGACAATATGTGAGGTGACCTTCTAGTCAAATAATGACTTCAACAAACAATTAGGAACTCGAGTACAACAAAAAGCAGTTCATCCTGGAGCCTTTAAGAATGGGATTTAACCACCCCTGCACTCACCATTAATAGGTCTCACCATTTATAAAGGTCAAGTGCTCACATTAAGCCAAACTTAATTTAACTTAATAATAACTATCGAACAACCCTTAATATCAGATTTTAGGGTGGCTAGAATTTTCTTAACATTTCCAATAAATTGATTATGCTGAACAAAACTAAGACTGAAGGTGACTGAATGTCTGCAGAGTTTAACTGACAGCACTCTGTTCTTATGAATTTAGTTTATAAATTGAGTATCATGTGATGATATGTCATGCATTTCCTATTCATTACTTGATATACAGTAAAGGGTGGATTTCAATGTAGTTTGTATTGTCATTTCAGGTTTTCCTACTTGAAACCTGGTGAAGTGCCACTGATGTAGAAAAGAGTATCCACATGCTTCAGTAACCACAAAGATAAGAGACTGATTGACATTAGGTGATATGTAGCAGACCACCATAGATTTATACATAATAGGGATTAAAAAATAACACAAAAAAACAATCTATCACAATGGTAATTTTTTTTGGACATCCAATCAGATGTATACATACATTGTATGTATTAGGGCTGTCAAACGATTAAAATAATTAAAGCAATTAATCACATGGTTTTCTGTAGTTAATCGCAATTAATCACTAATGTTTGAATGTGCTCAAATTTGTCCCTAAATAAACATTTAAAAAGGAGTGTATTAAGTTAAAGCCATACTGTGTTTTATTGTAATGGAAAGGAACACAAAATAATCTGTATCAGAAAGTTTTAAAGCATTTATTTTTTAACCAAAGTTCACTGTAATTTACAGTTATCATGCCTCCTATGTTAATAGGCCTACTTCCTGAGCGATGAAGTTAGAACACATGTGTGCTTGTTGTCGTCTACAGTTTAAATCCCCAACATCGCTATTGCGTTTGTTAGCTTGCTGCTCGCTGACTTGTCCGTTTGCCTCCTGCGCACAAACTCTAAAAGAGTAGTCTGCTGCTGTCCTGCATTGTTAGCCCTCTCACTACTGCTGCGGCGTCAACTCTGTGTTTTGCTTGTAAATGATACTTCAGACTTGATGTACTTCGGTGATACACAAATTCACCCTTACAGTAGCTGCAAATAACTTTGCTTTTATCCAAAGACCCATCTGTAAGAGTTTTTTAGTAAAATTGCCGTTTAAAGCCCTTTAGCAGCTTTCTCCATCATTCAAGCTTATTTAATCAGCAAAGCTATATCTAAATTCAAGCAGTCGATTGACAAACAAGCGCAAGAGCGTGGCGTTGTATTTTAACTATAGATGGTTCTAAGGTTTCAAATTTTCAGTAGCGTACATGCAAATTACTTTTAATTCAGAACTGAATATTTCTGTATAAAATCAACAATATAAGTTTGAATTACTTGACTATAAAACTATTGACAGATGCTGAACACCATCAGTGATTTAACCACTTTAGAAACGTCCTCCTTGGAAAGTATCCCGTTTATCTACTCAAGGTAAAATATATGATACATAGACTTCTTTGGCCCAGTATCATGGCAATTATTTCCATAAAATATTTTAATGTTCTACAGGAAAGCACTCATGGTAGTGGAAATCACCCTGCTTTGAGCTATAATCGGAAAGGAGTTCTGAACTTCTGAACCACACAGCCACAGTGTGTAAAACAGCCAGCATACATCCATGACAATGTTTAAAGCTACAGCTAATATAAATAATTAAAATGGATTAAAATTGAACCTGCGACATCCCAGTTTTTTATTTATTTATTGTGTATTTGCCTTCAAAAATAAGAGCACACTATACAGCTTTTAAAGTCACCTTTTGCTCAATCTGATTTCTTTTCAAAACTGGTGGGTGTTAATCGTTACCATTTTATTGAATTATACAAATAATGTATTCATAAGCTGACTAATGCAATTCTGACAAAGATGCATTTGTCATGGAATGACAATACTTTTGCAATGAATTGTATTCAGAACGATGTGTCAAATTCCCAAGGATGTGTTGAAGTTTTCAATGTCTTTTCAATCTTTAAACCCCCTTTAAATGTAGCGGAACAGTCATGACTCATCAGTTGAGTGAACTTAGGTTGCTTTTTTCTTTTCGTTTCTTTTTCTTTTTCTTTGCGTTTTGTTAAATCGCAGGGGGGAGCGTTAAGCTGGCAGCCGAAGGTGAACATTCGCCATGTTCTGTCTCTGTTTAGTTCCTTTCCGCGTGTCTCCACTTCCTGCGTAAGCGCCAGGGTCGCAGCATCTCGAACAACCCTCGAAAGGTGCATGCGCGTCGTATATCTTCTCAAGGGAAGCCTGATGTGGAACAAACGTCAATGGCTGGATCCCTGGAAAGTACCTTTTTTTTTTTTTTTTTTTGCGTAGGAGCTAGTTTTGTACAGTGTATTTCTGCAAAAAATAAAATAAAGCCGCAAAAAAACATTTCAATACAACTATTAAATAGTTGTAATTGTATACAATAATATGTATGAGGAGAATTTAAACAGCCATGGTTTTTATTTTTGTTTTTTTCTGCTTTTCCACAGACTAGTGAGATACTGTATTCATTTACTGAGACACGTTGTTTTTACTGGCTCGTTCGGTCATTCGGTTTTCCGTAACTGATTATCCGGTTCAGTGGAGCAGGGCCTGGAACTTTGTCTGGCAGACACAGGGCTTGATGCCGGGCACACCCCGGACAGGGCGCTGGTCAATCATAGGGCAGCAGACATGGACACAGGCTCACGTCCACTCACAAAGGGCCAGTTTTGTAGTCACCAATGTACCTGACCAGAGCCTTACCCTTAGTTGTTACTGTCTGTTTCACTGTAATATTTATCCAAGGCTATGTGTCATAGAATTTAATCTTAATGTATCCAATTTTCTTGAGACAACGCTGTGAGTTCCTGTTCACACCGTCGCTGAGCGTATGTCATCCCAGAAATCTCGCTCGTTCACAGCTCTCTCCCGGTGTGGAACACTCGGGACACGTCTGCCATCTGAAGTGCCCCCCACCAAATTCACCCACATCAATCAGGCAGACTCAAATCAATGCTGACGTTCCTCCGGTGCTCTCCGACTCGACGCGTCAGCCCGGAAACAGCCGGGTCCAGCGTTTCTGATGGCCCAAATAAGCACTCCTGATTGGGAGGCTGATAGAGAGCAGCTCCAGGGCACGCAGTTGCGCTGCCAAGTGGTAAACAGGGCATAATTACAGACAAGGAATAATAAGCAGGGCAGGCGAATTGATTTTTTTTCCGCTTGTGCTGACTTGTGGCTCCTGAGGTGAGCTGGCTATAGACCGTAAGTTTTTTTTTCTTCCCGTGGAGTGGAAGTGGCAGTCATTTTGGAAAGTAATGCATCTCGATCGTTTGGAAGCCGGGCTCACAGAGCGGTAGTTACAGACCATAGGCTGCCATCGAGGGTGTCAGCGTATCTCCTGATCGATGTCTGAATTGAGACACAAGATTAACTCCCTCACTAATAGAAAGTGACACGCTCTGTAAGCTGGCCACAGCAGAGGCTGGCTTGCACTGCTTTTGTATTTTTGGTGTCAGCCAAATGAATCCTGACCCTGAGCTTCTGAAATGTGCACGGTTCTTCAGCAATGGTACGTAACAACCAGCCGCTGATTATAACCCTTGGAGCTCCCGAATCTTGATGTTTTGTGATTTGTCCTTTCGACATGATGTCAAACTGCACGGGCTGCTTTTTTTTTTTTTCCATTTCAGCTGGTGCTTGAAGCTGAAATAAATAATTCTAAACAAATAAACAAACAAAAAAATTCCCAGCAGGAATTCCCAGGGTCACGTGTGCATTGGGATCAGCGATCAGGGCTGTGCAAATGCGACTGTGAGACACAATAAGGGCTGACTTTCTGCCTCTCTTTCTGTGTCCAGGTGACTGCCTCTGCTCCGATGGCTACATGAAGGACCCTGTCCACAAGCACCTCTGTATCCGTAATGAGTGGGGACCGAATCAAGGGTAAGCATGCCTTTTTCATTTTGCATTTGAGTGATGGCCAGCCCTCCTGTTGCCTACAGATCGCACTTACCAGGAAGGTCCCACTATAAGCAGCTGCATGTCATCAAATCTCTCCTCAATAAACTCATTATGAGGCATAAGCTGACTAGTGAGGAATTTTGCCCCCTAAGTTCTGTCCTACATATTCATATGATTTGCGTGGTCCATGTTTGTGCAAAAATGACAAATTTTTGCTAGTAAAAACTCACAGAATGCTAAAACTATGGATAAAATCCAACAGACTTACTGTAACTCAGTAAGGACCATTAGCTGTTAAACCCTCGAAATGGGTTTTGAGTGTCATTTCGTATGCTATCTGGATGTCTTCTCTGCAGCTGTAGCAAATTATTCTTTGACAAGCACTTTTAAGTGCAATCTGGGGGGAAGTTGCAATCGATGGTGATTGTCTTCAATGGATAGCTAAACTGGAAGTAATATGTCTAAAGAATGACATGAACAATGGCTGCTGAAGGAGATGTTTCACTGAAAAGCTGATCGAGACATATGGGGGGGAATGAAATGAAAGGTTCGAGGGAAATTAATGTCGGCATCGAGCCTAAGAACCTGAATCATGAACTAGCTTCCAGTCCAGGGGGTGATCAAGTGTCATCACAGGACGGATGCCGAAGATCAACTTCCCAATTTCCGTACCATCCTAACTCGGATATAGCTCCCATTAAACCAAAATTGTCAAAATTTATCTTGAATTTATCTTTAATCTTTTCCTTTCTCCTAGGGGGCAAGGAAAGTGTGCAGACACGACTAATATGCATTTCTTGTTTAACTGTATCCCTCAGGGCCATATATATTCTGGGTCTCTTAGCAGGGGAGACCCAGTGTATGTATGTGTGTGTGTGTGTGTGTGTGTGTGTGTGTGTGTGTGTGTATATATATATATATATATATATACATAAATTATTTATTTATTTATTGAATATATTATAGGGTGGTCTCATCAAATATTGATTTTATTTTTTTGGTCTTTTTGGTGTTTGTTTTTAGTTTCTTACTGTTTACTACCCTTTACAGAAT